>JAPPVO010004393.1:0-28605 GCA_030407325.1 Camellia japonica | reverse complement strand
CTATAATAGTGACATACTGTTCTAGAATTTAAACAACCATAAGAAAACTGGTTTCACCATAAATATTTAGATCATTACAAATTAAAACTAAAAACTAACAAACAAAAGTAATAAAAGAAGATATTATGTCGGTTTACGTTTGAGTTTAGGTTTTATATGGAATAAGAGAAGATACTATGGGGGGATGTATAATAAAAATATAGACTATTTGTATACGGTCTGGATCGGTTCCAATCCAGAACCGTGAGATTCAATCCGGAACCAATCCGTGGACTACGGATTTTTAATTTTTCAATCCGGAACGGAACCACGGATTCAAAAAACCAATCTAAACCTATCAAATTGGATAGGATTGGATTGGATCGGATTACGGATTTCACGGATTCCTTGCTCAGCCCTACCTCCTAGGGTCTTAAATTTTGTTAAAATTTAGGTCTCCAAAAAAGTTGACCTTGCATTATGTATACATTTTTTTGGTATACTTATTATTTCTCAAGTAAAAAATAAAAAAACTAGTAACTCAAAAACAATCATTTAAAAGCTAATAAGGAAAAGTGATGTGTGGTCGAGATTCAATTTTTATATAATGAGAACTACACTTGAATTAAATCTTAATCACACAATGTTTTTATAGGTGTTTTTTGTGTGTAAATTTTCTAGGTACATTACAAGAATTAAAAAATTAAAAAATCCAATCCAAAGGAAAGAGTTCAAAAATATTGTCAAATGTACACACTAGTTATAATTGCTTATGGGGAAAAGTTTCTCAAAAGTAAAGTGTTTATTAGTGGTTGTGCTTAACCAGATCCAAAGAGAGAGAAGAATGCTTTAGGAGAAAGGGCACAAGATGGGAGCTTCTATTTCCACATGCCATTTCCTCTTTCTTCAAACACTTAGTGATATATTATTTTATTACAATTTTGTTCTAAAATAAAATTATCAAAATGTCCTTATCTTCTCCACCAAAATCTTAACTTCTTAAACCTAACCCTAGCCATCAACACCACAAACTACCATTGCTGCAACTTTGCCGCCTCAAAATCCCCATTGCCACGAGCTTCCCACCATTGCAAACTCAATCCACAACCTCTCTTTGGCACCCTCGCAACCACCACACTTCATTATGTCAAAATCATAGTCGTAGCCCCTCTTGCTCTCTACGAAACCCTAGCTACCACGATTTCTCTCTTTAAAACCCTAGTCACTAACGATCTCTCTTTATTTCAAAACCCTAGTTGTGCGATCTTTTTCTTTGTGAATGCCTCTATATCGTGGCTGTCGGAGTGTGGGAAGGGTTGGTGTGTTACAAGTAAGGGAGTTGCGAGCAGCAAGGGTCGCAAGGAGGGTATTAAATAGAACTAAGTGGGGTCAAAGGTGTGAAGGGAATGGTGGGAGAGGGTGTGAGAGGGTTGAGAAGGACCACTAGAGATGGTAGTAGCAACGAAGGTGAGATGGAAAGCTCGTGATGGTGGCCGAAGTTTGCAGTGGTTCATGGCGATAGTGGTAGTGGCGAGTGGTGTAACACTTCGTACTCCTTGGACTAGTAGGATTTCTTTTGACTCTCTTATTATTGTACTTGAAGCCTCTTTGATTGATTTTAGAGTATTGATTGGGGGTGATATCATAATGGTAAAGTAGGATTGAACCAAAAATATTGATTCGGATAATTGTCCTATGAGCAGTTTTCACTCTTTTTCCTTTTTCTCTTTCCACACTTTGAATATCGATGTGAGGCTAGAATCATTGGAAAGCTTGTTTCCGGGGCTTCGATTTGGATACAAGAATGACGTAAAACAGAGTTCAGACGAGGGAGTTATGTCCGTTTGAAATTTGAGTACATGTGTTGGAAGTAAGTCCGCTCGAGTGAACTTTTGACTACTCAAGCGGTCTGTGCGGGATTTTGAGATTTTAGGAGTTTAATTTGCCCACTCAAGCCAAGCTTTGACCGCTCAAGCGGTCTATTCGAAGTCAGGCACTTTAAAGTCACTTTTTGGCCTAAACTTTTCATTCTTTCTTCCTCTTCTCTTCCTCTCCTCCATACCCGAAACCCCAGACCTCCAAACTGTATTCGAAGTCAGGCACTTTAAAGTCACTTTTTGGCCTAAACTTTTCATTCTTTCTTCCTCTTCTCTTCCTCTCCTCCATACCCGAAACCCCAGACCTCCAAACTGTGATTTCATCTATTTTTCACCAAGAATCCACCATAGATCTTATATTAAGGCCAAGTTTGGCATATAGCCAAAAAGTCAAAAAGCCAAAAAGTTACTAAAAAAGTTAAAAAGCTAATACTATTTACCAAAAGTCAACAATTACGGCTGCACAACTCCCAAGTCGAATTTTTCCCTACAAATTAATTTTTACAATTTTTTATTACACATTTTTCCATAAAAAGTCAAAAAGTTAACCCAAACATCCATATTTTCAACCTCCATTTTTTAGTCCAAAAAGATAAAAAGTGCACTTATTTAGGACACCCCAAACAAGTGAAGACCAACATTTCGACCGATTGGATCTTGGATTTTTCGAAGAAATCTTCTTGATCTAGCTTCTCTACTTTTATCTTGGAGGTAGGATTACTTTTAATCTTATATCTCTTTATTTTGAGGATGTTTATGTGGTGCTATTTTGATATTGATGCTATAATTTAATGATTGAGTTTACAAAATTGGGTTTTGTTTCAAAAATAAAATTTTCTCTACATTTTCTTAAAATTTCTATTAATGGCCATGGATTATAAAGATTTTAGTTGGGAAATAACATTTAACATGATTCAGGGGTAAAAGCCCCAAATTTATGAAAACTCTTGTTGTAAAATTTGGGGAAAAGATGAAATTGATTTTTAATTCTTTAAAATTGATGAATGGATTATGATATTTGAATATGTATTGATTAAGACTTGTGAAATTGGAACCTCTTGAGATTTTTCTTGAATTATGAATATAGTTGCTCATTACTCCATTAAATTACTTGAGTGATGTACATTACCCTTTACCTGAAGAATGTATGAATACTTGGAAATGTTGGAAAGATTATTTAAGGAGGTGGTAAATAGCATGTGAGTCCGGGTAGGGAGTCGGTTTTTGGAAAAAGTTGTGTGTTGGTACCCGCGCGAGGGAAAGTTTAGGTGCCCAATTGCCTTGTCTTGAGATTATTGTCGGACGAATGTAGGAAAGTGTTTTTGAGTGTCCACTGGTCCTACTATATTGTAGTTGGTAAAAGTGAAAAAAACAGATGATTTTAGGTGTCCATTCCCTACCGTATTAATAGCTGGCAAATGTGGGGATATTTTGGATATAAACCTATATATATGTATGTATTGGGACTCTCTTTAAGGATTTCATGGCATATTTACCCTCCGATGTTGAATTGTGTAATTGTGAAAGCTATGAATTCATGTATTCTTTCTTAAATTAATACTATGAGTTGAATTAAATATGTTTGATTGCGATAATGTCATATGAATTTTCGAATAACTAGATACTTTGATAAAAAGTACTTTTTACTGTCATCTAGCTCGCTCATATCTAATAATTTCAGGAATCGGTGATATGCAACCACCCCTACGAGGAGGGAGAGTCTTTTGTTTTGTTGGGACGAGCATATGAATCTTGGAACCGTGTGTCCATTTTGTTGTAATAAGGTCTTGTCTTAATGTTTATACGTCATTCAGGCATTATTATTTTTATCCTTTAGTTTATTGAACTTTGTTAATGTTGTTGTAACTAAGACAAAAATCTGAAAATTTATAATATTTGATATGTAGTTCAATAGAAAAGAGGGCTTTTGGGATTAATGTTATTGTTTGGCATGATAAGATTTCAGATTAATCATGTTATGAGTAATGTTTTAATTTAATTAATTTTGGGGTGTTACAAGTGGTGGCTTGGGTTATGTTAGGTTTGGTTTGAAGGAGTTACGAGTATTTTTGACAAGGAAGGATGTGCACCAAACAAAACTTGATGTTTAAAAATCATTAAGTGTGTACCTTAAAAAAAGATGTGTACTGAGAAGATTTAGTGTAAAAATAAATTTACCCACACAACATAAATGGAGTTGAATTTTCATAATTACTTTCTAAAACTTGATATGATAAATAAGTTAAATTATACAAATTTAATTAGTACTTGCGTTGTTGAAAGTGCCTGAAGAGTAATGTTAACATTTCACTCATTTTATTTAACTTTTTATTTGATATCATAGTTTTAGATTTTTTTTTTTTTTTAATACTGTAAATTGAATTTTGATATATATATGTAAATTTTAGTCAAATATATATGTAAGTAATTTTTTTTCCCTGTAAATATATAAAGGTCTCATGTTAAGATTTCGCTGAGGTTACTTAAAAATTTAGGGTGGACCCTGAATTTTTGCATTTTTGACGTGGTGGCATAAGTTTATATTATGTTTGATATGAGGAAAAATAATGGTGGAGAAGTTTTAATAAATGAGGAAAAAATTTCCTCCAAAAAATGGTCATATACAAGAAATATTGAGGAAGAAAAAAAAAATTAATTACACTTCTTATCCTTATAGTATGATCCAAATTTTAATTTAATCTCTATTATTTAATTTGAATAATTTGGTCCATATATTATAGTGTAGGCCTAATTTTAATTTGGTTTTTCTGTCTAAATTTTTGTCAATTTTATCTACGCATACACTTTTGAAAATTAATGAGTATCTCAAAATTATTAATTTGGACTGAAGAACTAAATTGAACCTACACTTGAGATGTATGGATTAAATTGTTTAATTTAAAACTATAAGAGTTAAAGTAAAATTTGAATAAAACTACAGAGATAAAAAATATAATTAAACCCTCAAAAAAAAGAGAGACAGAAAATAAAGTATAGCTCATAAATGTAGGTACAAAGATATAAAAAAATAATTATTTGAATAATTATATTTTTGATTCATAGCATAAATGAATTTAAAGCCAAACTTTTCTTCCCACACATGCATTCCATGCCTCTACCCTGTTTTTCAATGTATAAGTAATGATGCAACGAACTATGTACCAATGCAATAAAATGATTCAACGACCTCTTGATTATGGAAATTATTTGGTATATTTGGGAATCATGCGCCATGTTACTTACCAATCATTAAACATTATGCTATTTGTTATTTTTCTGTATCTCAATTCAAAATCATGAATCACATCTCCCTCTTTACTAATCATAACACGCCTCACTATATCCCAGTACCACCAAATAACTTCTCTTTCAAGATGGCCCACTTATTCAATTTCTTCATTTCTTCATGTCTCTGTCCATCAACTACCTCTATGTACCAAAATTCATCAAGGGTTATTTAGACAAAGATGGCCCACTCATTCAATTTCTTCATGTCTTCATGTCTCTGTCCATCAACTACCTCTATGTACCAAAATTCATCAAGGGTTATTTAGACAAAGACACCACAATTATTAGTAAATATTTTTTTATTTTTTTATTTATGAATCTATATATATTGAACTTCTAATTATAAAAAGAGAAAATATCATTTTGCGTCTCAAATTTTTTTGCATTTTTCAATTTGACTCTCACACTTCGATTAATATCAATTCTACATCCAAACTTTCGAAATTTTAATCAATTTGACTTCTAACGTCACATTCCGTTTACAATTGAACGAAATGTACTGATGTGACACCAAAATTTAAATTTTTTAAAAAATATAATTTGATTGAACCGAACTGAGCCGAGCTTGAGTTTAAAAATATTTTAAACATTTAAAAAAATATATATATATATATATAATTTGATTGATATGGCTCTTGTCGTTATATTCCGTCATATTTAAATATTTTTATTTAAATAATATTTTAAAAAATATTATCGAGCTAAGCCAAGCCTAACTCAAATTTTATTAATATTAACTAGTCGAGCCGAACTCAAGTCTAGTTACTTATCGAACCGAACTTAAGCTCAATAAATGAGATTGATAAGTAAACGAACCAAACTCGAACTCAACAAAACTTGATTCGACTCGATTCATTAGTAACCCTACTAAGAGGGGTTGCCAGAGCCAGAGGGTGGTAGGGTTGCAAGGGTGGCTGGTGGTTGTATGTAGGTGTGTACTAAGAAATTAAGTTTTAAAATTTTGTTTAAAAATATAATTTGATTGAGAGACAAAATTGTAATAAAAAATTTTTTTGAAAGACAATAGACACTTAAATGAGTGGTGTGCATATAAAAATACCCAGAATGTAAGGAGACGCTTTTGTTGGGTAATAAAAAGGATTATTTATATGAAGACCCTCAAAATTATTTAAAAGTATCACTTTAACTATCTAAACTATAAAAGTATACAAATGAATTCTCTAAACTATTCAAAAGTATCACTTTAACTCCCCAAATTGTAAAAACGTACAAATGGACCCCCTAAACTATTAAGAAGCATCACTTTGCCCCCTAAGTTAAAAAATCGTACAAATGAACCCCTAAACCTTTAAAATGTACAAATTAGAGTCCTCATAGAAGGGATCAAAGTGAAATACACCAATAATTTATAAGGTCTATTTGTACGCTTTTATCGTTTAGAGAACAAAACAATACTTCTCAATAGTTGGTCGAATTACACTAACAGTCCCTATAATTTGGGACTTGTGTCACTTTGATTCCTGACTTTTCAATTGTGACATATTTGACCATGAATTTTGAATCTTATTCCAAATAAGGACAATTGAAAATATCATTGCTTAATTTCAAGGGCAAAATCGTCAATTTAATAAAATATAAACTAATTTGACAAAAATAAATGTCAAAAATATTTTTAAATTTTTAAAAATTATTTCTACCAATTAATGATAAAATTATGTAAAATTGATAAATCTTTTAGATATTTAATTTTATATTTTTTTACTAAATTAATTTTTATTATGTGTTTAGATGATCATCATGTAATGAGTAGTAGTTTTTATTTTCATTAAATTAATTTTTATTTTTTAAAATGTCAAATATGGCTACAACTTTAATATAATTATTTAACCAATCTATTAAATCAAAAAATTCAAAACTAAAAACTTTTCATATATTAAATATATTGATTACACATTAAAATCCTAACAACCACCCATTACACGATCATCATCCAAACACATAATAAAAATTAATTTGGTAAATAAATAAATAAATAAATATTTAAAAGATTTATCAATTTTACATAATTTTATTTTTGATGGGTAGAAATAATTTTTAAAAATTTAAAATATTTTTTCGACATTTATTTTTGTCAAATTAGTTTGTATTTTATCAAATTGACGATTTTGTCTTTAAAATTAAGCAATTGTATCTTCAATTATTCTCATTTGGAACAAGATTCAAAATTCATGGTCAAATATGTCACAATTAAAAAATCAGGGATCAAAGTGACATGAGCTCCAAACTATAGGGACAGTTAGTGTAATTTATTCTCAATAGTTTAATGAGTCTATTTGTACGCTTTTATAATTTAAGAAGTCAAAATGATATTTTTTAATAGTTTAGAAAATCTCCGTGTAAATAACCCTCATAAAAACTCTCCAAAAACTAGTACTATTTCAAAATTATCAATGATTTTAGGATAAATTACAAATACACTTGACATTTACGTAAAATACAAATTGCCCTTATAATTTTGAAAATTATAAATACTCCAATCCCGTCTAAGAATTTATCATTTAATAGAGTTAATAGAAAAAAAAATAATAATAAATAAATTACTAACCACCCTCCTATATAACAACAAAGGTACTACAAATATTAATTAAAATATATTTCTAACATTAAAAAATATTAATTGATTTCACAGTTTATCAATAAAAAGAATCATTTGTTATACCAAAAAAAAAAAAAATTGAAGAAGCAAGATATAATTTCAAGAATTATCAAAATAATTAATATTTTAAATATATTTCAGAGAACATATTTATAATTTACCTATGATTTTATTATGGCCTTTCTTCTTTTTTGTTCAAACTTCAATCACGCCCAAATAAATGGTATTTGTTCGGACATAGCTTACTGAACAAACAATCGTAGCTACAATTTGAGACTTTATCTTTCTTCTCTTTTTTTCAATTTGGTTTTTTGGTATTACAAAACTAAAAGGGGTGCGCAGCAGCAAATATACCGATCTGTCCAAATCGAACTAATTTGCCGTATTTTGAGCGGATGCGTAATGACGAGCGGATAGTTGCGAATTAATTTTTTTCAATCTGTCTAGTTTTGGACGAATGGCAAATTTGAGATTAATTTGGCCGCAATCAAACCGCCAAACCGCAAACACCCCCTAGTAATTTGTAAGACTTTATTTTTTCAATTTGTTTAGATATTCTGTTTGTGTTTTCAATTGAAAAAGAATTTAAATATTTTTGTTGAATATATTCTGTTGAAAAAGAGTTTTCAACTTGAATATATTTTTTGAATTGAAAAAAATAAATGTATTATTTATGTATATTTTTTATTTTTAAATCTAACTCTAAAAATAATAATAAAAAAGATGATATAAGCTGATTCGTTTTTGTTTTCAAAAACAGATATAGATGTAATAATACAAAAGCATACAATCTCTACTACTATTCAGTTCATGGTTTTGGTGATTTAAATTGTTTTTATATTTTAAGAACCACAACATATTATAATAATTTACATCGATGAGGCATGCTGTGATTGTAATATGTGTATAAAGCATGTGGTGATTGTCATATTCTAAAATTTCAAAACTTTCTTTGGATAAGGCATGCAATGATTGTAATACTTTTTTAAGCCATTGACTATAATACTTTTTTTTTTTTTTTAAGAAAGTACACAAGTTAAATTATGTTAAAAATTTATAAAATTTTAAACCGCCAAACCGATTCCCATTCATCCGCCAATCCGCTCAATCCACATCCGCCGGATTGGCGGACAGATGTGGATTGATTTTCTCCAATCCGCAATCCGATCCGCCAATCTAACGGACGGATAGCGGATTGAAGGTTTCGTGGTCATAACCGACCCGCGCCCACCCTAATGAATACAAAAAGATGAAATGGAAACATAATCGTTGTCTCCCCTCATTAATAGCACCTTACTTTCTTCTTTAGACCCCATCTCATCATACTATTTTGTATTACAATTTTATCCTATTATACAATTTCAATTTTGCTCTCATCCCTATTCTCCCAAAATCATCCCTACCTTTCAATTTTGTTACCATCCCTAAATCTCCCAAGACATACCCCACCCCAGCCACGCCTCAAACTGCTCAGAGTTGGGTGATGGAGAGACAAGTGTCATCGTTAGAGTTGGGTGATGGTGAGCTAGGGCTGTAGGGGTGTTGTGAAGGCATGAAAAGGGCTGTGTGGCTATGGGGGCGCTGCACAGGGGAGAAAGGTGGACACCAAAGGTGAGGAGGATTGGGATAGCACCGGAGGAGGACTAAAGTCTGTGTGGCTATGGGGGCGCTGCACAAACAATCTTACCACGACTTTTAGCATATACGTATTTAAACAAACTTGTAAACAGAGCAAGAAGCATAAACATATCTTGGATGCAATCTGACAATGACAACAAAAATTAAAAAATAAAAATAGAAAACAAACATAGAAAAGGAAAATGAGAAATTCAAAACCTATCTCTGCCTACAAACAGAGAAAGCTAGAAATTTCAAATGTAAAGATTGTACTTGGTAACGAAAGAACACTTTTAGATCACCACCTAAGAGCTTCCAACAGACTCTTTAACAGAGGCTAGTCACATCCTATTTTACTCCCTTCTACGGGCTAGCTACAACTACTATTTTTACCAAACTCTTCCAAGCTAGAAACATTTGGATTGGAGAGTCCTGAAAGGCTCTTTAAAAAGTTTGTGTGAATAAATTGGAAAGATAAAAAGTAGCCCCAGAACACATAAATAAATATATGGTTAGATAAAATACAATGTACCTTTTTTGGTAATTTGACAAGTTAAAATGAAGAGTAACGTTTATAGAACAAAATACCAAAATTTTATTCACAAACATTCAGGCAAAGAACTCTCTCTCTAGGACTGCGGTTTTGGTGAGGGATTTGGTAGACTCCGATTTATAAAGGGTTGCTAGATGATAAGTGGGCGTGCTTATCATTTAGTTGAATCTTGCAGGGAAAACTGCACAACAGTGGAACTTTTACAATAATATTTACATATTAGTGAAAAAAATTATAAATTTAACAATTAATATTTATAAAATTTATTATTGATTTGATTTTTTTTTTTTTTATTTTAAAAAAAGAAGATATTCTTACTTATAATTTTCCCTATCTTGTAAGCATGTCCCACTCTTTACTACGATGCGTGTGCGACACATCTAAAAACTGGATCAGAGGTAACTTGAAAAAGCTATTATATATATGTAGAAAATTTATAATTATAATTATTAGTATTGATAAAGATTAATTTATAATTATTTTTCAAGTTTTAAATTGATCTGAAATTTCTCCAATAAAAATTTTATACTAAGTAACCATGTAAAATAGTATGAAAATGACATTTTTTAAATTATAAGTGGCAATAATAATAATTTAGCAATGTTAGGAATCTCAAATGAATTACTAAATATTTTATACAATACACATATCGGTGTGAGACCTATACACAATATGTGTGGAACCCATGTGATGTGAGTCCCATACTTGTTTACGTATTGTGTAAAATCCCTAAGGGTTGGTTTGGGATGTTCTAAAAAGTGCACTTTTTGACTTATTGGCTTATATGGGTTGGGTTCGAGTTGGGTTTGATGTGATGTGTTAGAGAGGTGATGTGATTTAAATAAGATGATGTGACTTAAATAGTACAGTGACTTTTTGACTTTTTGTATTATTTAGTTTATGCCAAACCAACCCTTAGTACCAGCCAACCAACCAATCAAACCAACCCATAAGTCCCATCAAATGAGATCGGCTATATGAATCATTCTTCTCCATTCGACTCTGTCAAAAGCCATTTGGTTAGTCAAAGTGGATTTATTTTCATAAGGGATCCGAGTGACTTTTTTACGTGTTGGTTGTTGGCTACTTAACACACAACCCTCTTCCTTTACCCAGGCTTGGGACCAGTTAAACAACCCTGGCAGAGTTTGTGTAAAATATTTTATAATTCATTTAAAATTTCTAATATTTTCTGTAAATATTTTAATTTGAAATAAAATAATCACAAAAACTAAACATCATGTTGTATAAAAAATAAATAAATAATATATTTGTATAGTATTACAATAATTTATTTGATAACACCACTACGCAGCCACTTCTCCACCCTAACTAACCATAGGTGACCCTTCTCTTACTTGTCACCACCCTACCTAGACCGAGAAAAGTTAGGGATCATGAAAATTTTTTCATGAAAATGATCATGAAATATTTATGATCCTTGGATTACCTTGATTAGTGTGTGATACTTTATTCTAAGTGTAATCCAAGAGTCACAAAGCTTTCATGATTATTTTCATGAAAGATTTTTCATGATACCTAACATTGCTGACCTAGACCTCCCACACCTCTATCTCCTCAGATCTAGATCAAATCTTAAAATAAAATTCAAAAAAAAATCCAAAATCAAAATCTTAAAAGAAGAGAGGCAATCCCCTCAGATATAGATCAGATCTCAAAAAAAAAAAAAAAAAAGAAAAAAAAAAAAAAAAAGAGAGCAAAACCTTAAAAGAAGATAGCAAGCGAGAAAGAGAAAGATTATCGAACCAAATTTGGATGGCCCTTTTTTGTTGTTTGGTCGGTGATAAAATAGATCTAGATGAACCAAATCGAACCAAAGAAGGTGGTGTGTGGTGCAACAATGTTGTTGTCGTAAATAGCAGTAGAGGAAGAGAAAGGCAGTAGCGCGGGATTGGGGTCACGAGAAGGGGATATGTGGTTATTGGCAATGGCCCTTTTCTTGATTCGAAGACAAAATAAAATTTCAGTGGTTGTATTGATCAGCGGTGGCGGTGGCGGTGGCTGTTGCCGACATCATCACGACGAAAAGGATACGATGAAAGAGGATAGTTTCAGAGATTGGGAGAGAGGCTACAATGATGGGAGGAAGTAAATGAGTGATTGCCGATGACCAAGGTTATAGCGACCCCGGTCTTTTCCTTTAGATTGTTGTATCCGGACTTAAGTTCCGTGGATCCAGGCATTGTGTATTGTTGTTGTTGTCCTTTAATTCTTTATTTTGAGTTATGGGTTGAGTTGGGCAGGTTTGTTACAGGTTGGTTGGGTTGGAAACCAAGTGTTGCTGTCCAGATTTTTGGACCTTCGCTCGAGCGAGGAGTTGGTCGCTCGAGCGAGCTGCTGTTTTTGTTCTTCGCTCGAGCCAGGGTTTGGTCGCTCGAGCGAGAGTCTGCGTCTGGGCTTAGGACCTGAGAGATATGTTTCTTGGCTCGAGCGAGCATTTCTTCGCTCGAGCGAGCGAGGTGTATGTTTTCGAGTTCGTCGCTCGAGCGAGCATTTCGTCGCTCGAGCGAGCTTCTGGGTTGCAGACCTGAAGCATCGAGTTTTTGGCTCGAGCGAGCTTTTCTTCGCTCGAGCGTGGATTTTTGTGTCTGGTCGCTCGAGCGACCATGTCTTCGCTCGAGCGAGCCTGTTCAGTTTAAATAGGCAGCAACGGGTTTTTTAATCAGTTTTCTATCTCTTTTTGTTTCGAAACCCTAGGTCCAACCATTCTCTCTCCATACACACCTTCTACCCTAGGTTTCATCTAGTTTTAGGGTGTTCCTACCCTAGATCCTTTATTAAAAAGTTAGAGTGGGTCGAGGGCTTCAGTTTAATCTGAACTTTTGGTGGGTTGGAGCACTTTGGAGTTTGGGGCTTCATCTTCGTCTTCTCTTTTTGAGTTATTTCTTCGAGGTAGGGATTTCCTACTCCATTTATACGCTTTAATCCTAAGTGGTGGTATTTTGGTATGTGGGGGTAGTTTGGTAATTTTGGGAGAAACCTTAGGGTTTTGTCATAGATTAATTTATATAATTAATTTAAAGGAAGATTGTGATATTGGGTTAAATTCATGAGATTGGGGAATTTAGTGGTTTAATGATGTATTTGGTAGTTTAAATACTACCTTTGAAATTATTGAAATTACATTTATTGTAATAGTTATTTCTTGCTTAGAAATAATTGTTTTGGGCTATCGGTGGAGGATAGTCATTGATTGTTGTAGACCTTGCATGCGGCTTAGGTATAACTGAAATTGAGTCAATTGTTTGACTGTTGAGTTAATACAGAACATTCGTGTATTAATTATGTGTTGTATATGGCAAGTATTGATTATGTTGCATATGCATTTATTTTTGGAGGAGATAGGGGATGAACTCCACGGTTTAGGGGAAGATAGGGGATGGACCTCTAAACCGGACTTGTTGGGAGGAGATAGGGGATGGACTCCAGTAGCATCACTTATGTGTGTGCTTAATTATAATAGAAATATTTCTATTCGTTGTTAATATGATACATCACCACCATGTGTATCAGTTGGGAAGTAAGGAAGTGAATTTGATGGAGATTGGTATAACACCAGCATATGTGTTTATTATGTTATGAGAAAGGTTTAACCTGATTTGTTATCCTTGTTGAGTTGTTTGGCCAGGTTCTGAGCCATGACTGTGTAATGGAAAGTAAAAGGTGTCATAGACCATGTGTCATAGACAACGTAGGCGTTAGTGTCGATGAATTGTAAATTGATTATCTTGTGTTAACCATGTATCGGGTGCTACTGCTTTAGTTAATTCTTATGCTTGGTTTAGTATTTCTCTACTGGGCTGTGGCTCACCCTATATGAGAACTTCATTTTCAGGTTCAGGTGGTTCACTACCTCCAAGGACTTAGCTTGTGAGGATTTGGACTTGAAGACTTGTTTTATTTGTTTTAGTTGTTTTATTTGAATTATGTAAACATTCAAGCCCAGGGCTTTATTTGTTTTGAGTTAGAACTCATGAAATTGTGTCCAAGTGTTGGCTTGGCAAGATGTAAGCCCGTAGGGCATTTATTTTGATGTTTTATTTCGCAATACTCTGATGATTTAAATAATATAATGTTTTTCTTTTAATAATGCATGCCTTGTTTTATATTTAATGGGTTTAATTTTGAGGGCGTGACAACTTGGTATCAGAGCGTACCGGGTTTGAATACTTTGGGTACGTGGGAGGTGATTAGTATCACAATGGGTTCGTCTCGTTTGATAGAGACTTAGTGTAATGATTACATGCTTATATGATAACATGTTTATGTGATTATGTGGGTATGGAATGTAGTTCCTAGGATGTTGATTGGATCCTTGAGTCTCTGAAAGTCTTGTTGGAAGGCACTTGATCAATGTTGTTTCCAACCGGAACTTTAGTGGCACCTCGGGACTATCATTATCCAGGAATGAAATTCGTAGGTGCTTATGTGATTATGTGCTTACGTGTGTGATTTATTGTTGTCCAATGTACTAGGACGTGAGTGTTATAATTTTGGCACATTATTTAGAGTGCTAACGTCTTTATTTCCTTTATTAGGATGTCAGGACGAGGACGAGGTCGTGGTAGGCATGGTAGGCAGGCCAGGCAGGAAGTGCCTATACCGGAGGAAATTCCGGCAGTTCAGGAGGGTGTTGGCCAGGCCAATGTGGCCGAGCCAGTAGGACAGCAGTTTGTGGGCGCTTTGGCCCAAGGGATAGCAGGGGCATTTCAGGCATCAGTTGACATTCTGAGGGCTGCGAATCCAGCCCAGGCTGTTGTTGCTGCAGATACAGGACCTTCTTTTCTGAAGAGGGAATTCTTCCGGTCTCACCCGGATGAATTTTTAGGTGATCCTAGCGAGCCGCTTAAGGCAGATAAATGGCTCGAACAGACAACGAAAACGTTTGAGATGCTAGGCATCGAAGACGAGGTACTGAAGGTGACCTTGGCATCTTTCCAGTTGAAAGGGGATGCGGGTCAGTGGTGGAAGTTCACCAAAGGTCGTATTGGAGGTACTTGGAAGGCTTTTGTTAATGCTTTTCAGGAGAAGTACCTGTCTCCAGCTGTTCAGGAGAAGTTGAGAGATCAGTTCCGCCATCTTGAGCAGAACAGTTTATCAGTGGCCGAGTTTGAGGCTGCATTCACTAGTTTGTCCAGGTTTGCACCTGAGTTGGTGGCGACTGAGGAACGCCGTTGCATTGAGTTTGAGAAGAAGTTGAGGCGTGGCCTCATGCTGAGAGTTGTCGGATCTATGATTAGGGATTTTTGGCGATTGGTTGATGCAGCAGCCCATACCGAGACTATGATGCAGAAAGAGGGGGAAAGGCAGAAAGGCTCCAAGAGGAGTCAGGATGGCCAGAGTGATGGCAGGAGGCAGAGAGGTTTCACTCCTCAGCAGCCTCAGAGTAGTTTTTCTAGATCCACTTTTCCAGTGCCGAGTGCTAGTTCTGGGAAAGGCAGTCAGGGAGACATCACTTGTTTCAAGTGTGGTCAGTTGGGCCACAAGTCTCCAGTTTGTCCTCAGAGGGGAGGAATTCAGAGAGCAGCATCTTCTTCGGCTCGATCTCAGAGCCAGAGTCAGAGTAGAGGTCAGCCGCTCTTGTGTTATCAGTGCGGGCAGCCAGGGCATATGAAGAGGTTTTGCCCGCAGTTGAGTGGCACACCTGGTGCATCTGGTTCGAGGCAGACTCAGAGTCAGCTGCCTGCTCCGTCAGTTCAGGCCTCGAGGGCCAATCAGGGGGCTTCTTCGTCCCAGTCTGTGCAGCAGTCTTATGCTCCGAGGGGTGAGCAGGTTGATCAGAGGTCATCTGGGCGCGTGTATGCTGTTACCGCGCAGGATCTTGTGCCAGCTCCATCTGTGGTTAGAGGTACCTTTTTGTTTTGCAACTCGGTTGCTAATGTTTTGATTGATACGGGTGCATCTCATTCCTTTGTGTCTGCTGCATTGGCATCTGTTTTGGAGTTGGAGTTAGCACAGTTAGCGTCTCCTATTTGTGTAGTGTCACCTCTTGGGGGTGAATTGATTTTGAAACAAGGTGTTAGGGGTTGTGATATAGAGGTCGATGATCATAGAATCCCTTTCTCTTTTGTAGTTATGCCCATGAAGGGCTTTGATGTTATTTTGGGTATGGACTGGTTGTCGTCATACCGGGCAGTTATTGATTGCTACCGTCAGAGGGTCACTTGTTGTACCGTGAACGGGGAGTGTTTTCGTTTTCTGGGGGACCGGGTTGGTAGTGTTTTGCCACCGGGTATGATCCGCGAGGACGGAGTGAGCTTAGTGGTCTACTTGCCAGTCTTTCGATTAGTGAGGGTGATGAGACCCAGATTGTGCTGCCGAGGGTGGTTTGTGAGTATTCGGACGTTTTTCCCGAGGATCTTGTTAGTTTGCCACCTCAGCGAGAGATTGAGTTCTCTATTGATTTAGTGCCCGGCACGGCGCCGATTTCTATGGCACCTTACCGTTTTGCCCCAGCCGAGTTAGTTGAGTTGAAGGTTCAACTCCAGGAGTTGTTAGATAAGGGCTATATCCGTCCTAGTGTCTCGCCGTGGGGAGCACCGGCCCTCTTTGCTAAGAAGAAGGGTGGTGCTTTGAGATTGTGTATTGATTACAGGAAATTGAATCGGGCTACGGTTAAGAATAAGTATCCTATGCCCCGTATTGATGATTTGTTTGACCAGTTGAAGGGTTCCCGTTGTTTCTCTAAGATAGATTTGAGATCGGGTTACCACCAGTTGAGGGTCAGAGAGGAGGATATTCCGAAGACGGCATTCCGTACGCGGTATGGCCACTATGAGTTCCTGGTGATGCCATTTGGGCTCACCAATGCACCGGCAGTGTTTATGGATTTGATGAACCGGATCTTCCGGGAATTCTTAGATTGTTTTGTGGTCGTCTTCATGGACGACATTTTGATTTATTCACCTTCAGAGAAGGAGCACGAGGCACACTTGAGAGTGGTGCTAGAGTTACTTAGAGCCCATAAGCTTTATGCTAAGTTCGGGAAGTGTGAGTTCTGGCTAGAAGAGGTGAAGTTCTTAGGCCATGTAGTTTCTGGGGAAGGGGGTGTCTGTTGATACATCCAAGACTGAGGCAGTGCAAGATTGGGCACAGCCTAAGAGTGTGTTTGAGATCCGCAGTTTTCTGGGATTAGCTGGGTATTACCGTCGGTTTGTGAAAGATTTCTCCAGGTTAGCTTCACCGTTGACTAGATTGACTCAGAAGGGAGTCAAATTTGTATGGAGTGAGACTTGTGAAAAGTCGTTTCAGGAGTTGAAGGTTAGACTGACCACCGCTCCAGTCTTGATTATTCCGGAGAGAGGGTTGCGTAATGCAGTCTATTGTGATGCCTCACGAGAGGGTCTGGGTTGTGTGTTGATGCAAGAGGGGAAAGTGGTCGCCTATGGCTCACGTCAGTTGAAAATTCATGAGAAGAATTACCCTACGCATGATTTAGAATTAGCAGCTGTGATTTTTGCCTTGAAGATTTGGAGGCATTATCTTTATGGTGAGAGGTTCGAGGTATTCTCGATCATAAGAGTCTGAAATATCTGTTTACACAGAAAGACTTGAATTTGAGGCAGAGGAGGTGGATGGAGTTCATTGAGGATTATGACTTCGAGTTGCACTATCATCATCCGGGGAAGGCCAATGTTGTGGCCGATGCCCTTAGTAGGAAATCTGTTGGTGACTTAGCTAGTATAGCCATCCAGGAGTGGGAGATGTTGGGTGCAGTTGAGGAGTTTGATTTGCATCTGGGCGAATCCGTTGAGGCTGCGGCCTTATTTTCTGTTGTTGCACAGCCTACACTTGTGACTCGAGTGTTAGAGGCTCAGAGGGGTGATCTTGAGGTAGAATCTCTCCGAGAGAAGATTTCCAATGGGAAGGTTGAGAAGGGTTTGACGGTGTATCCCGACATGAGTGTGAGATACCGAGACCGTCTGTTTGTGCCGGAGTCTTGCCGAGAGAGGTACTCCGAGAGTTTCATCATTCACGCCTTGCGGTGCATCCGGGAGGTACTAAGATGTATCGAGATTTGGGCCGCCAGTTTTGGTGGCGGGGTATGAAGAGAGATATGGCAGCTTTCGTATCTAGGTGCCTTACTTGTCAGCAAGTGAAGGCTGAGCATCAGAGGCCAGCGGGTTTGTTGCAACCCTTGCCTATTACCGAGTGGAAGTGGGAGCATGTCACTATGGACTTCGTTGTGGGTCTTCCGAGGACTCAGCGGGGTAGTGATGCTATTTGGGTGGTTGTAGACCGGTTGACGAAGTCGGCGCACTTCATTCCTATGCGTGTTAGAGATTCGGTAGATCATCTTGCCGACTTATATATCCGGGACATAGTGAGGTTGCACGGGGTCCCAGTGACGATCGTCTCAGATAGAGATCCTCGTTTTACTGCTAAGTTGTGGCAGAGTTTGCAGAATGCCTTAGGCACTAAGTTGACCTTTAGCACGGCTTATCATCCTCAGACTGACGGGCAGTCCGAGCGTACTATTCAGGTCCGTGAGGATATGCTTCGGGGTTGTGTTCTTGATTTCAGTGGGTCGTGGGAGAGGCACTTGCCTTTGGTGGAGTTTGCCTACAACAACAGTTTCCAGTCTAGTATTGGTATGGCACCGTTTGAGGCCTTGTATGGCCGACCGTGTAGATCTCCCGTTTGTTGGGCCGAGGTGGGTGATGCACCTCTGTTGGTCCGGAGTTGGTGAGGGAAACAACGGAGAAAGTTGAGCTTATCCGTAAGAGGCTTGTTACAGCACAGAGTCGTCAGAAATCTTATGCCGACCGTAGGAGGAGACCTTTAGCGTTTGAGGTGGGTGATCACGTCTTTCTGAAGATATCACCTAGACGGGGAGTGATGATGTTTGGGAAGAGCGGGAAGTTGTCCCCTCGGTTCATAGGTCCTTTTGAGATCCTTGAGAGGATTGGCGAGGCTGCTTATCGTTTAGCTTTGCCACCGCAGTTGTCCGGAGTACATGACGTGTTTCATGTGAGTATGCTTCGGAAGTATGAGCCGGATCCATCACATGTGTTGGATTGGACTGATTTAGTGGTTGATGAAGATGTCTCGTATGAGGAGAGACCGGTTTGGGTTTTGGATAGGCGGGATCAAGTTTTGCGAGGCAAGACCATCCCTTTGGTAAAGGTTTTGTGGAAACATCACGGGGTGGAGGAAGCCACTTGGGAACGTGAGTTGGAAGTTCGCGAGAAATATCTGGACATGTTTATTGATATGTAATATTTTGTAATATTGTTGGACTTAAGAATTTTATATATCTGTCTTAAGTTGTAAAACATTGAGAATGTTTTGGTTTAATGATAGTTGTTTAAAACTTGCTTCATAATGGAAGTGGAATGTCACATTTATAGATTGAATGTGTTTTATATATATCATGGAATTGAATATGATATGGAAATGAGAATCATGTATATTGAAAACTGTTGATATTGAAAGGAAGTTGCATAATACTGATGCAGGTTATAATATATGTTGTTTTATCTACATATTATGAGATGCCTCTTGATAAGAGATGAAGTGACCAGTATTGGGTCAAGTTGTTTATTATTGTTATAATAATATCATTGGGAATTGAGAAAAACTGTTTTTACAAACTTATGCTTAATTTCGGGGACGAAATTCTTTTAAGGGGGGGAGGTTATAGCGACCCCGGTCTTTTCCTTTAGATTGTTGTATCCGGACTTAAGTTCCATGGATCCAGGCATTGTGTATTGTTGTTGTCCTTTAATTCTTTATTTTGAGTTATGGGTTGAGTTGGGCAGGTTTGTTACAGGTTGGTTGGGTTGGAAACCAAGTGTTGCTGTCCAGATTTTTGGACCTTCGCTCGAGCGAGGAGTTGGTCGCTCGAGCGAGCTGCTGTTTTTGTTCTTCGCTCGAGCCAGGGTTTGGTCGCTCGAGCGAGAGTCTGCGTCTGGGCTTAGGACCTGAGAGATGTGTTTCTTGGCTCGAGCAAGCATTTCTTCGCTCGAGCGAGCGAGGTGTATGTTTTCGAGTTCGTCGCTCGAGCGAGCATTTCGTCGCTCGAGCGAGCTTCTGGGTTGCAGACCTGAAGCATCGAGTTTTTGGCTCGAGCGAGCTTTTCTTCGCTCGAGCGTGGATTTTTGTGTCTGGTCGCTCGAGCGACCATATCTTCGCTCGAGCGAGCCTGTTCAGTTTAAATAGGCAGCAGCGGGTTTTTTTAATCAGTTTTCTATCTCTTTTTGTTTCGAAACCCTAGGTCCGACCATTTTCTCTCCATACACACCTTCTACCCTAGGTTTCATCTAGTTTTAGGGTGTTCCTACCCTAGATCCTTTATTAAAAAGTTAGAGTGGGTCAAGGGCTTCAGTTTAATCTGAACTTTTGGTGGGTTGGAGCACTTTGGAGTTTGGGGCTTCATCGTCGTCTTCTCTTTTTGAGTTATTTCTTCGAGGTAGGGATTTCCTACTCCATTTATACGCTTTAATCCTAAGTGGTGGTATTTTGGTATGTGGGGGTAGTTTGGTAATTTTGGGAGAAACCTTAGGGTTTTGTCATAGATTAATTTATATAATTAATTTAAAGGAAGATTGTGATATTGGGTTAAATTCATGAGATTGGGGAATTTAGTGGTTTAATGATGTATTTGGTAGTTTAAATACTACCTTTGAAATTATTGAAATTACATTTATTGTAATAGTTATTTCTTGCTTAGAAATAATTGTTTTGGGCTATCGGTGGAGGATAGTCATTGATTGTTGTAGACCTTGCATGCGGCTTAGGTATAACTGAAATTGAGTCAATTGTTTGACTGTTGAGTTAATACAGAACATTCGTGTATTAATTATGTGTTGTATATGGCAAGTATTGATTATGTTGCATATGCATTTATTTTTGGAGGAGATAGGGGATGAACTCCACGGTTTAGGGGAAGATAGGGGATGGACCTCTAAACCGGACTTGTTGGGAGGAGATAGGGGATGGACTCCAGTAGCATCACTTATGTGTGTGCTTAATTATAATAGAAATATTTCTATTCGTTGTTAATATGATACATCACCACCATGTGTATCAGTTGGGAAGTAAGGAAGTGAATTTGATGGAGATTGGTATAACACCAGCATATGTGTTTATTATGTTATGAGAAAGGTTTAACCTGATTTGTTATCCTTGTTGAGTTGTTTGGCCAGGTTCTGAGCCATGACTGTGTAAATGGAAAGTAAAAGGTGTCATAGACCATGTGTCATAGACAACGTAGGCGTTAGTGTCGATGAATTGTAAATTGATTATCTTGTGTTAACCATGTATCGGGTGCTACTGCTTTAGTTAATTCTTATGCTTGGTTTAGTATTTCTCTACTGGGCTGTGGCTCACCCTATATGGGAACTTCATTTTCAGGTTCAGGTGGTTCACTACCTCCAAGGACTTAGCTTGTGAGGATTTGGACTTGAAGACTTGTTTTATTTGTTTTAGTTGTTTTATTTGAATTATGTAAACATTCAAGCCCAGGGCTTTATTTGTTTTGAGTTAGAACTCATGAAATTGTGTCCAAGTGTTGGCTTGGCAAGATGTAAGCCCGTAGGGCATTTATTTTGATGTTTTATTTCGCAATACTCTGATGATTTAAATAATATAATGTTTTTCTTTTAATAATGCATGCCTTGTTTTATATTTAATGGGTTTAATTTTGAGGGCGTGACAAAGGTGATAGTGTTTGGGTTTGCAGCGAGTTTGGGTTATATGGAAAAAAAAAAAAAAAAAAAAAAAAAGGAAGAATGAATTTATATCGATAAATTTATGGTTTTTTTATATATTTATAATTTATTTTTTAATTTCCATATATGTTGCAAATTTCTTTTAATACTCCCTCTAAATTGTAATATTTTTGTCTTGTTGCCATTAATTTCCCTCCCCCTCCCAAAAAAAAAATAATAAAAAAAAAATACTCATTACAAGTAAAAGTCATATTCAAAAACTTTTTTATAATAAAAGTATTTTACTTCTTTAGTAAAAATATTATATTTAAAACTTGGATTTTGCAAGCAAATGTTCCATAGCACAATAAAAAAGACAAACAAATTTCAAAGCCAATACACTTCTTATTAATTTCATATAATATTTTTTACTTATTTTAAATTATTTTTAAAAAAGTTCACCATTTCCAAAACATCTTTACATAATCCCAATATTAAACGAGTGCTGCTATTAGCACCTGTCAAAATTCTTTGGACCCCCCATTTTATAATTTTTTTTTATTACAATTATACCTTAAAGTAAAATTATATTAAAAGACATTATTAAATGGAACACCCACCTATCAATAAGAACTAATACTCTATAATATTGGACAACCACCCCCACCTCCAACTCCAACTATATGTATTCCATATTTGTAAACCCTAAACATATTACTTTTTGTAACTAACCAACATAAACCCTAAATCTATTATTTTTAATAATCATCTTAAATCCTGAATGTGTCATCTTCATCACCATCATCAACGCTATTGAACTTGAAAGTTTTGCTTCAAGTATAACGTATACTTCATCACTTATTTCACTGTGTAGAGCAATGGAGGACGAGGACAACAATTCTAGTGAGACCGGCGTTCCATTGGTAAGTTTATCTGTCTTGTATTAACATTTTCGGTTGTTCTTGTTTCGTTTGAGCTGTTCGGTACTGGTTTGCTGACTGTTAGAATTATGTTCGTTAATACAGTACTGAGCATAATCCTTTCGTTCAATACATAGGTTCCGAACATTAATGCAGATAGTCAGTACTGTTGAACCAAATATCATCTTTATTTTCGTCACTGTTGAATTGAACAAAACCATTAGTTTTGGGACTGTTGAAATGAACATCATTTTTCAATTTTGAAATTACATTCACACGTGTTTTCAGGGTGATGCTTCGACTAGAGGCAGTAAGGTTGATTCAGAACTTGTAATGGATTATAGTAATGAATTTGTTACTCATGAGGTGAGTCTTTGATTGTTTTACAAATAATGTACCTTTTTTATGTGCAATAATTGGTTAGTTTAATTTATTTATTTCAAATATTCAAGAGTCGAGATGAGTTAATTCAATGGGCACGTCAAGTTGGAAGAAGAAATGGATTCGTTATTGTCGTGCAGAAATCAGATGGGGGTGGTATTCGAGGTAGGAAGCCAAGACTTAGCTTAGCTTGTGAGAGGAGTGGATCTTATAGGGACACTCGAAAAAACAGTAGGCCTTAGACAAAAAAAAAGCAAGACTAACTGGTACAAAAAAATGTGAACGTCCTTTTTTATTGAAGGGCAAAAAATTAGCCACAAATGTTGACTGGATCTTGATAGTTGTTTGTGGTGTGCATAATAATCCTACTGCAGAATATCTTGAGGGTCATTCTTATGTTGGAAGGTTGTCACATGAGGAAACCTCTTTGTTGGTAGACATGTCGAAGAGTATGGTACGACCGAGTGAGATATTGGTTACATTGAAACAACGTGATGATGCCAATGCTTCCACAATGAAGACAATTTACAATGCACGTCATATGTATAAAGTTGATGAGAAAGCTGGGATGTTAGGACTTTTTGTTGTCAAATTCCATGGATCAAAACCAAAGTTGTAACAAGAGTTCTTTAAGAAGTTGGTTTCCTTCAAAAACATGATTACTTTGGAGTTCTGCAAGAAGTTGGTTTTACAAGAAGTTGGTTTTCTTTCCAACTAGGATTGCTTTGGTTTTCTATAAATAGTTGGGTTTCTCCCAAATCTAAGCTATTCATTGATTCATTCATTGAATCTCTCCAGATCTTCTTTTTGGTTCTTAAGGGTTATATCTGGAGATATTTTTTTTAAGTTTTCTTTGATGTTTTTATTGAGTATTCAACTCATGGTTTAAAGAGAGTACATCAAAGGTTTGTTTGTTATACACAAAAGAGAGTTGTTCTTCAGTTGTGGATTCTGAAGAATTCGAGCCTGAAGCTTTGGTGGAATCCGGAGTGGCTCATCAGAAAGACAATTCTGTGGTGAAGATGGGTTGGAAGAGGCACATAGAGGTTGGTTCAATTAGGCGTTGTGGATTCGCTAGATAATTGAGAGTGATACCTGTGTAATTCCTTTAAATCTTCTTAGTGGATTGTCTTGTGGCAGTTGCCCGTGGTTTTTTTATCACAATTGGAAGGTGTCCAATTGTGGTTTTTTCACGTAAAATCTTTGTGTCTCTTTCTTTGATTGTTTGATTGGGATTGTTTTATTTTGCTTAAAATTGGTACATAATCACAAATCAACATCTAGGGTTTCTAGATTTTTCAATTGGTATCAGAGCGGGTCGTTCTATTTTTTTTTTTTTTTAAATTCTTTTTGAACGCTCTATTTTTTTTAAAAAATTTTTAGAACGAGATCTTGTTTGATTTGTGATAATAGATTCAATTCGTGAGGGAAATTCTATGGTTCGACCACCCCTACTTGACGGATCCAATTATTCTTTTTGGAAAGCTCGGATGAGATCTTTTTAAAATCTATTGATGAAAAAGTTTGGCAATCCGTCATGAATGGGTGGACTGAACCAACAATTACTGTTGATGGAGTAACTTTCCCCAAACCAATTGATAAGTGGGACACAACTGATTACCAAAATAGTAGCTGGAATAGTAAAGCTATCAATTCTCTCTTTTGCGCTGTCACACCTGAAGAGTTTAGCCGTATTTGTAATTGTGAAGTCGCAAAAGAGGCTTGGGATATCTTACAAACTATTCATGAGGGCACTCCTTCTGTGAAACGCTCAAAACTTCAAAGCCTCACGTCTAGTTTCGAAAACCTTTCAATGAAAGATAGTGAGACCTTTGATGAATTTTATGCGAAGTTGAGTGACATTGTTAATTCCAGCTTCAATTTAGGTGAAAAAATACCGGAATCCAAGTTGTGGGAAAAATTTTGAGATCCTTGCCCGATCGGTTCCAACCAAAAGTTACGGCTATTGAGGAGGCTCAAGATGTTGACAACCTCAAGCTAGATCAGTTGGTTGGAAATCTCCAAACTTATGAGACACATAGAAATTTCAAAAAGAAACAAAAGATTTTGCTTTTAGTAGTGCTCATAAAGTGGTAGTGGATTCTGATGAGGATTGTGAGATAGATTCCAAGATTATGACTGCTTTTGTTAAACAATTTAAAAAATCTTTTTTGAATAAAAATCATAATCTTTTGGAATCTACTCATTCTCATAAATCCAAAGGCAAAGATAAAGTCAAAATTAATTCTATAGCCAAGAAGGAGAAAGGAAAGATACAAGGGAACTCTGAAAGCATCCAATGCTATGAATGCCAAGGATTTGGCCACTTTGCTTCAGAATGCCCCACTCGTTTGAAGAAGAAGAAAGCCCTCGCCATCACTTGGGATGATGAATCAGAATCTGATAAAGATGATAGTGACAATGAAGATCAAAGTGAAGAGGGACATAAACAATTCCTTGCTTTCACGGCGGCTTCCGAAGCTGAAGGACAAACAGAGTCTTCGAAGAAGTCAGTTGAGAATACCTCTGATGATGAATCTTCGGAGAGTGATCATGAAGAGCTTGAGCAAGCCTATGAAAAGCTGTATAAGGAGTCTCTTAATTTATTCAAATTGAATGACAAACTCACAAAGAAACTCAAAGCATGTGAATATGAAAATGTCAAACTTAAAGAGGAGATTTCCGAGGCTAGGATCAATGCCATCAAGATAGCTGATGATCAACAAGTTCTTTGTGCAAAACTGTTGACTTGTGAGACAGAGAGGAATGAGCTACAGGAAACTCATGCCATGTATGAAGAAAAGATTGAATCTCTCGAGATGTCACAAGTTGCCTTGGAAGAACTAATGATCAAGAAAGAGGAAGAGCTAAAGTGTGCTATGGTTACCATTGGTCTTTGGAACAAAGGATCAAAGACTTTGGAGGATATCATTGGGTCTCAACAAATCTGTTCTGACAAGAGTGGCATTGGCTTTGGAGGTAAGAAAGAGCAACAACAGAGTGCATCCACATCTCATGATACAAGAACTCAAGGAAAAGGAGGACAAAAGATTCAACATGAGGATAGACTTCTCAAACTTCCTAGAGTTGGTAAGGTAAAAGAAAAGAAGGTACACTCTGTGCACCCTGTTTTTATTTGTCATCATTGTGGTATGCATGGCCATATTCGCCCTTATTGTTATAAATTGCATGGGATAGTGTCTCAAAATGGTAGAATTTCGAATACTTTTTGGGTTAGTAGACAACCTTACATGTCCAGGCGGAATACCAAGATTCATGAGGGTGTTCACAACACCACGACATTTACCAAGACTGCTAGACCTAATTTTGTTAAGACTAAAAAGATTTGGGTGAGAAAACTTGACTTGTGATAATTTGTTTTAGTTTTTGGGTTTCTATGTGTTTTTTTAATAAAAAAAAAATACTTATGTGCATGTTCGTTTTTTTTTTGTCTTGCTTTGGTTAAGGAAAAAAATTGGAAAAAAAAATGAAACAAAAAAAAAACCCAAAAAGATTTTTTTGTATAATTTTGCAAGCTTGAAATTTTTGAGTGGTCCTTGGTACATATTGGAATTGATGAGAATATCCATTACATGTTAATATGTGTGTACTTTCTGTGGTCATTACTCATTTTGGAGTGTGTTTTTTGATTAGTATGTCTCATTCTGTACACACTCTTGGATTAGCAAATATCGGAGTCTTCCGCCTTAGTGATTTTTTTTTTTTTTATCTATGGACTTCTGGCATTGTATCTTTTGCTTTTCTAGAGGAATTGACCTATACTAGCATATCATGGGTGATGTTGAGTCTCTTAACCACCTTCCATCTTTTTGCATCTCCACGGCTTTCCCCTCTATTTTTTGTAGTCCAGCCATGAGGAAAAGGCTACTTCAGAGTCACCAACCAGGCCATCCTTATTATATCCATGCTTCTCTGGTTCGGTTTCCATACTCTTGAGCGTGTTAGCCGCCGATGAGTGTGCAAAAGAAAAGAAAAAAAAAAGAAAAACTATGCAAAAGAAAGAAAAAAATGTGCAAAAGAAGGAAAAGAAAAAAATGTGTAAAAGACAGAAAAGAAAAAAATGTGAAAAAGAAAAGAAAAAAAAGGGATTCATTGATTGAGGGGGAGCCTCCGTCTTTACTCACCAAATACCTCTTGATTCCTAGTGGTTTGACTTTCCTTAGTTGTGCTTAGATTCTCTTGTCGGAGGTCCAGCTTTCATATCACTACTAGAATTTGAATCTTGTGTTTGTCGAACTCCAAGAGTCACACACACACTTTTATCATGGGATCTATGCTTTTCACATAATGCATCACTTTCTTTCATGAGGAATTTTCTAGAGGCTGTGCACATTGTATTTTCAAGTAATTGTGCTTCTTGGATAATCTTGTGTGTTTTAAGGTACAAATCTGAAATTCCTTACTTGCTCCACCATATTATTTTTTGTCGTTTTTCTTTTTGTTCACTGTTTTCAGTGTTTGTGGTTGTTTTTTAATGAGGGGGAGTTTGGTTCATCATTACCAGTGTTTGATGTATATTGATGGTACAATAGTTTGGTTGATGGTACAGTTTTTACTTTTGCTTATATCCTTCTTTGGTACAGTTGGATTGTTAGTATTTTGTTTATGGATTGATTTATATTTTGTTTATTTAATCCAGTTCCACATATTTTGGTTGGCTTGTGTGTGGTTATTTTATTTCAGGATAATTGTTCAAGAGCATGGATTTGAGTGTTGGTTCATAGTTGGTGGTGCTGCTTGAGAGATTTTGTTAGGAAATTTGTTTTAGATTGTTTTATCCAGGATTTGAAAGGGGGAGATTGTTAGGACTTTTTGTTGTCAAATTCCATGGATCAAAACCAAGGTTGTAACAAGAGTTCTTTAAGAAGTTGGTTTCCTTCAAAAACATGATTACTTTGGAGTTCTGCAAGAAGTTGGTTTTCTACAAGAAGTTGGTTTTCTTTCCCAGCTAGGATTGCTTTGGTTTTCTATAAATAGTTGGGTTTCTCCCAAATCTAAGCTATTCATTGATTCATTCATTGAATCTCTCCAGATCTTCTTTTTGGTTCTTAAGGGTTATATCTGGGATGGATATATTTTTTTTAAGTTTTCTTTGATGTTTTTATTGAGTATTCAACTCATGTTTAAAGAGAGTACATCAAAGGTTTGTTTGTTATACACAAAAGAGAGAGTTGTTCTTCAGTTGTGGATTCTGAAGAATTCGAGCCTGAAGCTTTGGTGGAATCCGGAGTGGCTCATCAGAAAGACAATTCTGTGGTGAAGATGGGGTTGGAAGAGGCACATAGAGGTTGGTTCAATTAGGCGTTGTGGATTCGCTAGATAATTGAGAGTGATACCTGTGTAATTCCTTTAAATCTTCTTAGTGGATTGTCTTGTGGCAGTTGCCTGTGGTTTTTTTATCACAATTGGAAGGTGTCCAATTGTGGTTTTTCCACGTAAAATCTTTGTGTCTCTTTCTCTTGATTGTTTGATTGGGATTGTTATATTTTGCTTAAAATTGGTACATAATCACAAATCAACATCTAGGGTTTCTAGATTTTTCATGGGAGATCTCAAATGCAACAACTATTAGGTCAGTTAGCGATGAACAAGTACATTTAGTGGCATAGGAGCTGTGTAGATACTAAGACAGTGACTGATTTGTTCTTTGCACATCCTACTAGTTTGAATTTGTTATGTG
>JAPPVO010004391.1:0-25584 GCA_030407325.1 Camellia japonica | reverse complement strand
GACGTTCCCGCAACCTTCAATCTACTCTTGGGGCGGCCGTGGTTGCACCAAGTGAAGGCAGTCTCTTCCACTCTACATCAGATGGTGAAATACCCCTACAGAAAGGGAGTAGCCATTGTGTTTGGGAACTCATCAATCCATCCGCCTCCGGAGGTATCTGCGCCAGTCCTGGAAATCGAGCATGGCACAGAGGACGTGTTCTTATTAGGGTTCACTTTGGCTGAGGCTCGGGTGGTGCAGAATATTATGGCTGTGAAGGAGGGAGTGTACATCAGTGCTCAATCCGTCTACCTCATGAACAAGCTACAACACATCCCCGGGATGGGATTGGGAAGGAGCGGCCGAAAAGGCGTCGCAGCATTGGCCGAAGTGCCACACAACCCTCATACCTTTGGCTTGGGTTATCTGCCCACCAAAGAGGACTGGGTAAGGAAAGGAAAAGAAATGGCCGAAAGAGCCAGAGTAAAGCAGGTTGGGAAGCCTTTTGAATTAATGCATAGGCCCATCCAGGGTACCCTGAACGGATGCTTTGTCCGGGAGGGGGACGACTTTCCATTTTGCGGCTTCCCAGAGCCGTGGCTAAACGCGGAGAAGAAGCGCGTGCCAGGTTTCGAGATCTTCTTCGACCTGCAACTATCCGGGGATGACGTTACAGAGAGCAGACAGACCCATCAACTGAGGTTGAAGAGTGCAAAGCAGGGGATGCCAAGGGCGCTGAATTGAAATTGGGGGTAGCACTGGCAAGTCTACTCTCAGATCCTCCGATCGACCATAAGTGCTTGGGGGATAACTTCTCGGTTTCCATGATTGGGGATGAAACGGCTGCGAGCCTGCCAGCAACTATTTTGGATGCATCTATCGCACCCTCTCTCACTTGGCAATACGAGGAGGGATTTTTGTCCAGCAGCACCGGGTCAAGTAGTGAGCCGGAATCTGATTCCACCGAGTCTTGTGAGTCGGAATCAGGTTCCAACTCGATTGTGTCTGAATCTGGTAATCCTGGGGATGATAACCCGGATACCACAGTCCTGTCTAGGTTGTCTTTTTCCTTTTCATTTGAGTCTGTTGTAAATGAACCGGACGATTTGGATGTGCTTAATGAGAATCAAGTAACTGTGGTTTCTGAGTACTTTTCTGTGCCCTTGATTTATTGCATTAATTCAGACTTTCAAAACTTTGATGAAAACGACGAGGACGAAGTTTCTCCGGTTTTGCAACATTTAATTGAGCAAGAGCAGGAAAGATTTGTTAAACCGTTAGTTGATGAAATCACTACCGTGAACATTGGTACTGAGGAGGACCCGCGGCTGGTCCAGATCGGGTCCACGTTGTCTTCGGAGGAACGCGAGCGCTTAGTCGCTTTATTAAAAGATTTCAAAGATGTTTTTCGCGTGGTCCTACGAAGACATGCCTGGAATCGATCCTGCGATTGTACAGCATCGGATCCCCCTTGACCCCGAGGCCCGACCTGTCAAGCAGAAACTCAGAAGGATCCGCCCGGACTGGGCTCTCAAGATCAAGGAAGAAGTCACCAAGCAAATCGACACAGGCTTCCTGCTGGTATCCGAATACCCGACTTGGTTGGCCAACATTGTTCCAGTGCCAAAGAAGGACGACAGGATCCGGGTATGTGTGGACTTCAGGGATTTGAACAGAGCTAGTCCGAAGGACGACTTTCCCTTACCGCATATCGATGAGTTAGTGGACTTTACAGCAGGGCATGCTTTGCTCTCATTCATGGATGGCTTCTCAGGGTATAACCAGATAGTGATGGCACCCGAAGACCGGGAAAAAACTGCATTCACCACTCCGTGGGGGACGTATTGCTACAGAGTAATGCCGCTTGGGTTGAAGAACACTGGAGCTACTTATCAACGGGCCGCGACCACAATATTGCACGACATGATCCACAAAGAGGTTGAGGTGTATGTGGACGACATGATTGTCAAGTCCAAAGAAAGAGAGGGCTACTACACCGCCTTGCAAAAGTTCTTCCAAAGGATCAGAGAATTCCGGTTGCGGCTGAACCCTAAAAAATGTACGTTCGGTGTTACAACGGGAAAAATGCTGGGGTTTCTGATTACACAGAGAGGCATCGAGGTCGACCCTTCCAAAATCAAGGCCATCCTAGAAATGCCCCCACCAAGGACTGAAAAGGAGGTGCGAGGCTTTCTGGGTAAAGTGCAATTCATAAGACGGTTTATCTCAAAATTAACCTTAACTTGTGAACCACTTTTTGGTCTCCTGAGAAAGGCAAGAAATTCCAATGGACGACCGATGCCAAGCTGCTTTTGAATAGATTAAAGAATATTTACAGAACCCGCCCGTGCTGTCACCGCCAGAACCGGGGAAACCGTTGATATTGTATCTTTCAGTGACTGAGACTACAATGGGCTATATGCTAGCACAAGAATCGGAGGACAAAGCAGAGAAAGCCATCTATTATCTGAGCAAGAAGATGCTAGAGTATGAGACTCGCTGTAACAAGCCCGCGGGGACCCTTCGCTACAGTTCGGACTCGATTTTGTTGCGGTTCTAAATCTGAACCAAAGAGTCCAAATCCGGCAAATCGTTTTGAGAAAACAGATTTTTTGAAAGAAGTGCCAAACATGGACTGCTTTGCCAGATACAGAGTCGCCACCTAAATATTTTTAAAATGGGAAATTTAGGAAACCCTGACTCGGTGCCAAAAGCCACGTGTCCGTCATCACCAAAGTTGCCTCGGCTTGGGAACTTCGGTACGATCGAGGAAGGTCAGCTATGAGCACCCCCTCTCGCCCGGTCCGAAGACCGACCTCTACTAACCGTGATATCCAATTTTGAAAACGTTATGTGTTCTTATTCCGGTTATTAGCCTAGAATTACTACGTTATGCACACAACAAACAAGTATAGACCAAATCGCCTAAGTTGGAATAAGACATTTCATGTTTGTTTTGAAAATGGTTTGCTACTCGCAAGTAGGCTAAAATGCAGGTTTTGCCACCCACAAGTGGGCTTTAGAAAAGACGGTTTTGCCACTATCTAGTGGGCTTTAAAACTCACAGTTTTAATGCATTATCCCAATTTAGGCAATTTGACCTCCATCCACAGGCATTCAAGCAGTTATATCAATAAGCACTTAGCCTTATGGTAGTCATGCTATTATGGAACATACACACGCATGCGATATGCTAAAACATAAAAGCTCACCTAGTACTCCAAGCCAAACAGAAACTAGTAGTAATCATATGCATGATCCTAGTTCATGTTAAGTGGCTAATGCAACACATGCAAAGATGTAATCTAGACAGGCTCGGCTATCCTAAACATGACATGTGAAATGCTACAACTATCACGTATTCAATTTGAAATTGAAATACAGAGGTAGTTTGAATGATGTACCGAGCCCGGTGCATGTAAACAAATGCATGGATGCACGCATGCGTTGCATAAGGTATGCTAAAATAGATATGCCCTAATCTACCATCATAAGCAGGTAAATAAAAGGGAGAAAGAAGTGGAGGTTGGAAGCATGTACACCACTCACACACACTTATTACAAATACGCCCTCACACGGAGGGACCAAAAGAATAATACAGTCCGAATACTAAATTAATTATTACAAAACTTCTAATTAATTAACAAATTAAATGCAAAAAGGAGGTGGCCGCAGCCCTGCCTCGGGATGCGTGAATAATGTATGTTTGGCTCGCCTTGCTTGGAAACCCGCACCATGCCACTGTTGCCTCTGTTTACACTGCCCTACTCCTCGAAAATTTGCACAGATCCCAAGGATGCTTCCCTGGACACTTTGGAGCACCACGGGCTGAAAAGAAACACCACCGGCCGAAGGATATGATCACCGGCTACATATTATGCTATCGGCCAGTAATTCTTTGTCGGTCGGCACTTAACAGTGTCGGTCGGCCAAAAATTCCTGCAGAACCTGCAAGTGACAGCAGCAGAGGGCAAGCAGTGTATGGCATGGAATTTCAAGCAAATGTGTGCATGGACACACTCCCTATCATGCAATGAACTCAAGGGAGCATGGCCCTTGACCCCCGGGCCATCAATCACGCATTTCAATGCATGATGACCCGAAAGCCAAGTTAGCAACTTTGATATCAAATGAAATGCAAGCACAAAACACATCAAAAGCCCCAACCTCTATCATCTTTGATCAAGAGGCGAGGGATGCATGCCAAATGCAACCTAAGCATGCGAGCTAAGTATGCAATATGAGTATGCGAACAAACATGTAAGGCATGACGCAATGCAACAACATAACATGCACAACGCATTGTAACATGGCATACACAATGCAAGACGGGCTTACACCAATACAACTGGACCTCGGCCACACTCACATAGGAGGCCATCAGATGAAAACAAGACAACTCGAAATGCGTGCATGCGTGCACGCAAACCGAGGACGGACCCTCAGGCACCGAAATGCCACTCTAATGAGACATAGCAAAGACATGGAATATGATATGCAAACATGCAAAAATCAGTGGCAAAATGAGGGGCAAAACAGCCCCGAAACGAGGTGAAATGACACCCGATGCATGGGATAAGACCCGAAATGCAAAACTAGGCACATGAAATGGCCTACAGCTATACAAAGCATGCATAATGGAACATGAAATGAAAAGGAGAAGCAAGGCAGCCCCAAAATAAGCATTTTATAGTACAAAGAATGGCCAAACAGTAAGCACAAGTGGGACTAAAATGGCATGCGAAAATGGCTCGCAAGGGAGGCAATGAAGCAAGTGGTAGATGCAAAGCCCAAACAGAAAAAAGACCCTTCTACGACACTGAAGAGGGACTAAAAAAATGATGTTTTTCAGCAAGATGACAAGCCCCAAATCAGTATAAAAAATGCTCAAAATGCAATGCAAGATTAAGCCACAAGAGGGCTATAACATGAAGTATACAAACATTCATAAAACAGCAAAGACACTAATGAAACCTATGACAAGGGGGTCAAAAATATGGCCACTTTCAGTTCTGATGGGCCGAAAAACAGAAGCAAGAAGCTAATAAAAGCATGCAAAAATGGAGAACCAAAAGGGGGGGTAATGAAGCAAGTCATACATGGAAGTCCCCACAAGTGGAGCCCTTCTTCGAACATGAAGAAGGAAAGCAGAAACAGCACAAATAATACTAAATAAGTTAAACTAAAAACATAAGAAAAAATAATAAAAGAAAACAGTTTAAATAAACATTAATAATAAAACTTACAATTGTTTAATGGATTGAAACTAACAATTCTTCAAAATACATAACTTGAAAACGGACTTGAAAAGAAAATTACAGAGATAGGTTTTTCTCTTGAGGAAGGGATGCTCTCAATTTTTCTAACTCTGCCTTATTCTTGACTGAAGAGGCCCTTTTATAATCAAAAGAGACCACCACTGTTAGCCTTGTGAGTGATTGCTGTGAGCCTTGTGAGTGAATAGTCTTGACTTGAAAGGAGCATCAGAAGCACATGGGAGTTGTCTGCTGCTTTCGGTGAATTATTAAAGCTTTTACTGTGCTGAATTTGTCGGTGGAATGAATCATGATGAATGATGAATAGTAATGTTGACTTTTTGATGAATAGTGAACAGTAAAGTTGACTTTTTTACTATTCATTGCTTGGAGGCATGTGACTGAGGGAATCAAATATAGATATATATATCAGCAGCTTTTCTCAAAAGACGAGTATTGATTGAAGCTGATAATTATAGCTATATAGAATCCAATGACTGAATTAAGCATATGGGTCCTGAGCATCTTGGAACTCGGGTCCATATGGATTTTGAGTAGTTGAACCTTCAGAAGAGTTTGAACCGTCTGAACCACCTTCTGAACTGCTGTTATCCGAGTCTGATTTGGCTTGGGCCATGAGTAAACGAGCCATTTGGAGGAGTTCATCTTTGGATGACTTGGACTTGGGCTTAACCTTTGATTTGGATTTATCCTTTGACTTGGGCTGGTCAGAACTGGGCTTTGCTGACTTGGATTTAATCTTTGATTTGGATGACTTGGGCTTGGAAGAACTGGATGATGGGCTTCCAAGATTGACTGGAGGAAGTTGGCTTCCTTGAGTGACTGGAGCAGTTGGGATCTGATGAGCTTTAACCATGGCAGGTGTAGGAGCATGAATGTTAATCGGGAACTCAGTTTGAACAATATCAACAATTCGTTGAATCTTGAAGTTATCCCACCATTTAACCTTATGTAGCCGCTGAATCACTTTACCAGAAATACCATATTGCCATTTGAATATCCAAGGGATCTTATATTTGGATATAAAAATAAGCAATTGAGGGAATTCTCTTTGCTGTGGAGTGAATGAGAAAACAGTGGAAAAGTAATTGACTTGATCCAAAATTACTGATGGGAAGATGTCTGGAATGGCACCATAATGTGTCCACCATCTCAGAAACCAAGTAGGTAATTCTGACTTAAACTTTTGATCAAATTGAAGAAACCAGGAGTGACTAAATGTTTCATTTTGATATAGGAGGACTTTGAACCAGGCATCAATATAATCATAATAATTATACTGAAGGGAGTGATTAGGTAAATCTCGAAGTTGATAAGGAGAACCCCATTCAACTAAGGAAACAATATTGTGAATATAAAGTGAATGGTAAACCACTTTACTAGTGTAAGTACGATCATAAATGGGTTTAATCACAATTGACTGATGGTTGAACAGGATGTCTTTATAGAAGGTAATTGTTTTCTCTGGATGGAGAGGAACAAAATGCCATCCAGGAGGGAAATAAGTTTTAACCAGATCATTAACAGATTGACTCTTTGGGTGACTAGGTTCTTTGAAAAAGAGATTAGTAGTTGTTGAGTCAACATAATCAGATCGAGCAGTTTTAATAGGATTAGGAGGGTATGGAGTAACTGCTTGGCTAGATGAAGCAAAAGGATCATAGGCCAAAGCAGATGTGAAACTGGGTCGAGGAGTATTACCAAGAACTTGGTAACGGTTAATCATTTCAATAGGATGGTATTGGGTGACTAACTCCAAAGGAGGGATAAAAGGCTGACTAGTTGGAACCAAGGCTTTAGAAGGGGGCCTTGGGCGAGACATCTGTTTAAAAAGAAACAAAGGTTAGCAATAAAGATTAGCAACCACTAAGGAGATCTAAATAAGTCTGATGAAAATCCAAACAGTTGTAATAATCAGCAAGTAAATGGCGACGAGCTTGGATTTGGTGGTACTGAATGTATTGAGCACGTTTAGTAGTTTTTTTGGCTAATTTTATCCGGGCAATGCGATAAGCAGTTTGGTGAATCAGATCACGGTAATGGGTAAATTGGGTTTTATGGTAAGCAATAAATGGAGTGGCCATCCCTATCCCCCTTGTAAAAATTCTCGGGTAAGGAAATCGGGAATGGAATTTTGACAACCAGGTATATATTCAATAGTAAAATCGAAAATACTTAAAATAGATTGCCAACGGGCAAAAATTTGCTTACTAGCAAGATTTTGAACATCTTTTTCTAAAACATATTTAGCAGATTTGCAATCAACACGAAGTAAAAATTTTTGATTTAAAATATCATCTTGAAATTTACTAATACATAAAACAGTAGATAAAATTTCTTTTTTAATAGTACTATAATTTAATTGTGCTTTATTCCAGACACCAGAGTGATAACGAACAATTTGTTCAGATGATTGAGGAGTGACTTTCTGAAGGAGAATGCCACCATAACCAACATCAGAGGCATCAGTTTGAATAATTTTGAATGAATTTTCAGTAGGAATACCAAGACAAGGAAGAGACTTGACATATTGTTTAACCTGTTTAACAATAGCAGTATGAGTAGAAGACCAAGGAGGAGGATTGTCTTTTAACCGATCAAACAGAGGTTGACAAGTTTTCCTAAGGTCTTTGTAAAATTCAGCAATATAATTCAGTGATCCTAAAAAACGTTGTAGTTGAGTTTTATCTAAGATTTCATCAGGAAATTTAGACGCAAATTCAATGGAACGACTAATAGGTAAAATAGTATTCTGGTGAATATCATAACCTAAAAATCGGACTTTGGTTTGAAACAATTTAATCTTAGGAGCAGAAATGACGAGACCATGACTCTTAATGGTATAAAAGAAGGCAGTAAGATGTTTCCAGTGTTCACTAATTGATTTTGAAAAAATAAGAATATCATCTATATAAACTATGGAAAAATGACTAAATGGATTGAAAATATCATTCATTATATGTTGAAATTCACTAGGAGCATTTTTTAACCCAAATGGCATGACATTCCATTCATAGTGTCCAAATGGTGTAGTGAAAGCAGTTTTATATCTATCCTTAGGATGAATTTGAATTTGCCAAAAACCACTTTTTAAATCAAATTTACTAAAAATAACAGCTTGACTAAGTCTTTTAATCAAATTTTTTATTAGGAATAGGATACCTAATCCATTCTAAAACAGCATTTAAAGGTTTGTAATTAATGACTAATCGAGGGACACCTCGTTCTAATTCAGCATTTTTATTAACATAAAAAGCAGGACAAGACCATGGGGATTTACTCGGACTAATTATTCTATTTTTTAACAATCATTAATTTCTTTTTTACACATTTCAAGTAATTCATGATTCATTTGAATAGGTCTAGATTTAGTAGGAATTTGTTTTTCATTAAAATTTTTGATATATGGCAAAGTAACTACATGTTTTTTCCTATGCCAAAACGCAGTAGGTAAAGTTGAACAAACAGTTGATTCAAGTTTTAATTTAAATTCATTAATCTGAGAAATAATTACGGGATCAGTTAATTGTTGATCAATCTTTTGTAATTAATTTCTTCTTTAAGAAATTTTAAATGTCTACTTAATCGATTAATAGTGTGAGAGATAGAACAATCTTTTAATTGATTTAATTCTAACATTTCAGGTGGAGATAAGAATTTAAATGTAACAGGTTGACCGAAAACATGAGTAGTTATTCCTTCACTAGATGTAGTAAATGGATATAGTAAATAGATAAATGGTGTACCTAAAATGATTTTATCAGTCATGTTTTTTACTAAAACAAATGAGGTTTTAAAACAGACATTATTGTGACAAACATGAACTTTAGGTAATTTATATTTAATATGCATTTTACTACCATTAGCAGAGGTTAATCTTTCATGACATTTTTCATAATATTTAGTAGGGAGTAAACCTTCTTGAATGCAATTTAAATCAGCACCAGTATCAATTAATGCAACAAGTTCTAATTCAAAGTTATTAATAACAATTTTAATTTTTGAATACCATTTTTGAATATAAATTTTATTAATAGATTTAATCTTTTATTTTCAAGATTGTGATTGATTGAGATCGATGATCGATTATCGAATAGAAGGTTTTCAGGATTAGTATGGTCAGAATCATGACCAGATTCATTAGGAGATTCAACATTATTATCTTGGAAATTTTCTAAATTTTTATTAGGTTTTAATGTAATAATTTCGTCTTCTAAATGTTGTTTATTTTTGTAGTTCTTTAATAGTTTGTTTAATCTGATTGATTTCTTGTTGTAAATCTTGAAGTGTAACTTCTTTTTGTTTATTCTTAAATCTTTCTAAAGTTTTAGATAGACTAATAATTGGTTTATCTTGTCTAGGTTTAAATCAGTATTATTAATTAATAGATTTAAGTCATTCAGTATATTTCTTCTTTATTCTGGATCATCTAATTTACTAATTAGTTCAATAAGAGCAGATTCTTCTTGATTTTGTTTAGTAAGAACAAGTAATTTTTACAGGTTTACACAACAAACATTTACATCCTAATTCTATATTATTATCAGAATCATTACTAGGTGAATGGTAATCAGATGAAGTATTCGGATTATCAGAAGAGGAATCACTAACAGATTGATTTAATTGAAAGATTTCAAATAATTGATTTTTTGATTCATCATTAATTTGAAGTTGATTAACTTTATCTTTTAATTTTTGTTTCTCTTTACACTTATTAGAATAATGACCTTTTTGACCACAGTTATAACATGTAATATCTTTATTAGATTTAGATTTTGGATGTGATTTTGACTTGTAATATTTCTTTTTTGGTTTAGTATAAAATTTATCATTTGATTTAGAAGGTGAATAGTTCTTTTTGTATTTATTTGAATATTTGTGTCTATGTTTACTATGTTTATGTGGTTTCCTACGAGAGGGTGCTACAGGAGGTAAACCATATTGTTCACAAAAATTCCTAATTCATATTTAGCCTTGTGCTTATCTTTTTGAGCTTTTTGACTAAGTTTAAGATCAATACACATTCTTAATCCTTCTTTTTGAATAGTGCTAATTATATCACCATAGGTTAAATTATCATATTCAATTATTCCAGTAGGTTGACTAAGAACATCTCTAATTTTGTGAGCAAATAAATCAGGTAATCCATTAATAAATTTTTCTTTCCAAAATGATTTAGTACAGTCTTCTCTTAACATAACTCTAGAGGTAAAAACATCTTTATACCATCTAAAATCACTTAAGGTAGGACAGGTCAGGTTACTAAGTTGATCATGTATGCGAGAATATATATTAGTAGGAGTTCCTATAAAATGTCTAACTATTGTGTAGATTAATGTGTTAACACCATCAGGTACATAATAACCAATATGTTCATCAAAGATAGGGAGATCATTTGCATCTTTTTGATTAGCATGTAAGATTGATTCACGTTGTTCTGCAGTGAGATATTTTTCCCACCAAGATTTGAGCATACCGGTAAAACCAGAGGTTATTAAAGAAGCAATTTCAGGTTGAGAGTAATCAGGGTAATTAGTTAAATAACTATTAGCAACCATAGATAAATGATTTAATTTTTGCAATATTTGATCTTCACTTAAACCATCAATATTCCATTCATATAATTTTTTGGCAGAGACAGAAAATTGATTAGCAAGATTATTTTCTTCATATTGGAGATCAGGAGGAGTTGGTCTAGAATACCAATTTTTTGTAAGAGATGTAGGATTAGGTTTAGGATAATGCAATTTGTTGAGCTGAGTAGAGGGTTGAAATTGTCGAGCTAATTGATTAATCTCATTATCAGTTGAATCAGAATCAGATTGAGTAGAAACAGGTTCTTGTTGATTTAAAACAGTAAGACCTTTGGAGGGTGAAGCTTGTTCATTGGTAGCTAATTTGGTAAATAGTTGTTCGATAGCTTTTACAGCAGATTGATCATTGGTGACTAAACTTTTGCGTTTGGAACGATCACTGGGAAGGTTTATTAAAGGTTGATCGAGAGATTGTTTAGTAGATGTGGTATTAGCAGAATAATCATCTAAATTAGTTTCTATTTTATCTAATTGTTTACCAATTGTTTTTAAACATTGATTAGTATAATTTTGTTCAATAATTTTTTTAATTTCAGGGTCAGTGCCAGGCAACTTAAAAGGAGAGGCTGGGACTTCAGAACCTTGGCATTCAATAATTATATTAGATAGAGGTGGATGACTAGAGGTAACAGATGTATTAGGGGAAGTTTTCCATTTATGTTTTGTGATTGTATTAATCTTTTTATAATAGTTATCCATATATTCAAAGAAAGATAATTCAAAACCATATTCTACCATAAAATCATACCATTTCCTAGTTATGCTGGATTGTTGAGCAGAATCATATTTAGCACGATAAGCATGTCTTTTAGTTCTATTTTCTTTAGATCTAAAATCAATAAGTAATTTATCTAAATCAGGAGTAAATTCTTTTTTGATTGTCATTAATTGAGGATTGATTGGATGTGTAATTTCGAAATCAGTTTGAGTAGGAGAATTTTGAGATTCTTCATCTTCTTCAGGTAAATGTGTGTGTGTTGAATAAACAGGTTACTAATTTGAGAAGTTGTAGAGTTATCAATTCCTTTGAGTTTACTATTTGTAGTGTGACCAAAATTGAGTTGACTATTTTTTCGAAATAAAGGAGTATTAAATATTTCATCTTCAGTTTCAATTTCAGTAGGTATACTAGAAGTACTATGTCTAGAGGATTGACCTCGATTAAATTTAATGTGAACTGAACCATCAGTATATTGTTGGATATCTTGGATATCTTGAATAGAAGATTGTTGTTGATTATGTTTATAATTTTCATTATTAGTAATCCATTGATCGGGGAGAGTAATATTTTTCCATTCAATCATTTGTGGAACATTAATATGGGATTCATTATTACTACTTTGGATTAGCAGAGTTTTATCTTTTGGACTTTTATGCAAAGCTTGAACATTTAAATTGGTTTTCATACATTTATAATGAACACGATAAATTAAAGCAATATTATGAACTTTTTCTAACATATTAGTAAATGAACCATTTAATTGAATATTTAAAGTTAATGCTTTTAAAATATGTGGATCACGTAAACTGAGTGTAAAATCAGGAAAACAATTAAAATGTACTGGACCCTTATGAAGACCAGTTTCCATCATACCCATTAAACTATCATTATAATCAATAAAACGAGCATCTCGTAAACATAATAAAACAGAAGCATTTTTTCCTTGTTGGGTTAATGGTTTAATACCAACTTGAATTAAGCCTAAATGAATAAAATTATTACCAGTTTTCAAATGTCTTTTAATTAGATCAACATCAAATAATTGACAAGTTTCCCTAGGTTTTTCTAAAGCATAAATTTGTTCAATGGTTTTAACATGCAGATTAACATTAAAAGTATTCTGTAAAAAAGTAGTTTTATAAATTTCCTTAACAGGTAATTTTGGTATATTCCAATTTAAATCAATTTTATCATTTTGTATTTCAACATCTTCTTCATTAATTACTAATCCTTGATTGAGTAGTGAGGGCAAAGTAGTTGATCTAGAACTGGCTGACGAGTTACTTCTAAATAATCGACTCATCTTTTGTATTTAATCTGTATTATAGGAATCTTAATACATTGTCAAAATTTATCATGTTTTTCACATACCCGCATCTATACATACCCTATTCGGAAGACCCTAAGTCCAACACTGCCTAACCCTAAGGACTTACTCTGGACAGGGACGAAAGTGGGTGACTTAGCTAGGTGGAAAGACACAGATAGAATTTTTGACAGATTAAGATGGCCGAAAACAGAATAACTAATCAAGAAAGGAGAATGATTAAATAGAAAACAAGACTGTAAGAAACATATACAAACATAACTTGGCTCTGATACCAGATGACTGGAGGAAGTTGGCTTCCTGAGTGACTGGAGCAGTTGGGATCTATGAGCTTTAAAAAACAAAAACCATGGCAGTGTAGGAGCATGAATGTTAATCGGGAACTCAGTTTGAAAAAATATCAACATTGAAGAAGGGCTCAAAATAAGCCTCTTTACAGTTTACATCGAAGCTAAAAAATACTTGTAAATAAGGCTAACCAATGAAGCTAAAAAATGCAAATTTAAGGGAAATGGGTGCTTACCCTTGAAGAGCAGAAACCAGCAGCCCTTGGTACAAGTTTGTGAGCTTCTAACCTCCGCAAATGGCCTTCAAAGTGCTGGAATGGAGGATGGAGGTATTGGCTAGGTGTGTAGGGCAAATGGTGCAAGAACAAAGGTGTTTGGAGGCTTGGATAAGATAGATATAGAGGGTGTATGTATGTATGACAGATATATATCTCTTCCCTCTAGTTTTTTTGGTCAAAATCTCCAACCCCAAAACAAAGGAGAAGGGACCTCTCTTATATAGGCAATGCTAAGCTTCTAAGACAAGCTTCAAAGGGTCAAGGGGAGGTCAAGGCTTATTAGAGAAGCTTGGACAGCTGGTAGGTCTTGAGGAAGCCAAGACAAGGGGTCAAGGCTTCCTCAAGAAGCCTTGAGCAAAGGGTGCAAAAGAGGGGTCCAAAGGTGGTCAAGGGCTCAAAATAGCAACATATATGCACGGGGAGTGTGCTGGTGCATTCTAACTGGCACAGCTGGGATGCACCAGGCTTGGAGGGTGCAAAGGGTGCAAACCGGCCAGAAAATTTGGTCGTCGGCCAAAATAAAGTGCCGGTCGGCATAATATTTTGCCGGTCGGAAAAATAGATTGCCGATAGATGATTCCAAGGTCAAAAAACCGCCGGTGGGTATGAAAATTGAAGCCCCGGAAGTTAGCTTTCCAATGGCGTAAACCTTGCATCAAAATTCCCCATGTGTAGAAAGTTATGCCCTTTTTGGTGAAGCCGCGCAGACTCAATCCAAACGGGATGATGCCCAGCTTCAACCAATCATATCTCCTCCACCCGGACTTGGCTTTGGGAGATTCTTGAGTACAAAGTGAAGCCCCGGAAGTCTTCTTTCCAACGATGGTGGCCTCATAGCTTAACTCCAAGTATGCAATTGAATAAGCCCGATTCAGCAAGGGCTGCTCGATTCTCTCCTACCCGGATTCATGCCGAACTTCTCCCAGACCAGTTTTTCTCCTCTCCTTTCCTCTTCTCCTCAACTTCGAACCCCTAAGTAAGGTGTTTTGAAAGATTTTTCAAAGATTTCATCTCTCTTTCATTCATCCCCATTTTGTCCTTGCTCGGTTTACCGAAAAGCGCAACATTTACCGAAATGCGAGCGTCGGAACATCGTGGGAATTTTATTTCGAAAATGTTTTGAAAGAGAGGGTTTTAAGGTCTAAAAACCATCCAAAATAATTGTGGTCCAAAATGGGGTGTGAAGTTGAGATTCGCCTCTCTCCTTGCCAAAGATACTGAACCTGTGCCCTGCACACCTTTCTCCACCAAGTAAACCATCAGTAGTGTCCAAGTCTTAAGGGCGGTCAAAAATGGGGTGTCTACACTCGCTATACACCGCTGGAGAAGGCTTGCTTAGCTTTGGTATGGGCTACCAAGAAGCTGCGGCACTACCTGTTAGCTCACTCCGTAATGTTGGTTTCACGACTCGATCCCATCAAATATCTTTTCGAGAAACCAGCACTTACGGGTAGGCTAGCTCGTTGGTTGCTGTTGCTCTCCGAATTTGATTTGAAATATGTAACACGCAAGTCAGTCAAAGGAAGGGCAGTGGCAGAGTTCTTAGCTGACCATCCAGTGGGAGGGGGTGAAGCAGTCGAGTACCTATTCCCAGATGAAGCTATTTTGCATATTGACGATGAAGCTTGGACGATGTACTTTGACGGGGCATCCAATCAATACGGGTATGGGATAGGAGTGTTGCTGATAGCACCCGACAATTCCCGTATCCATCTAGCCTTCAAACTCCGATTCAAAGTCTGGAACAACGAAGCAAAATATGAGGCGTGCATTGCTGGTCTAGAAGCAGCCCTGGAACTAGGGGCAAGACGGTTGGACGTCATCGGGGACTCGAACCTTGTTGTGTCTCAAGCTAAAGGAGACTGGAAAGTGAAAGAGGAAAAGATGATGATGTATCACCAGACCTTGGACTTGCTGATTCCTCGGTTTGAGAAGCTAAGTTTTACTCATCTACTAAGAGAGAACAACAGGTTCGCAGATTCTTTAGCAACTCTATCTTCCATGATAGACATCTCGTGTGGAGTCCGAATGCGTCCAGTCATCATTGACCAGAAATTTGCACCTGCCTACGAGTCGATTGCTGCTATAGATGAGGTTCAGGACGAAAACCCCTGGTATTACGACATCTGGAATTTCCTGGAAAATGAAGCATACCCGCCAGGGGTGAATGCCAAGGATAAGAGAGCAATCAGAAGAATGGCCGTTCAGTTCATCATCTGCGGGGGTAAGCTGTATAAAAGGGGTCATCTGGGAATGCATAAGCTGTGTGTTGATGCCGAAGAGTCAAAGCGTCTGATGGAAGCCATCCACGGGGGAGAATGTGGTGCGCACATGAATGGAGTAATGCTGGCACGGAAGATCCTCAGACAAGGTTACTATTGGTCCACCATGGAGGAGGATTGTATCGGCTTTGTTCGGCGATGCCACAAATGTCAGATCCATGCAAATCGCATGAATATCCCGCCGTCGAAGCTGTACAACATGACTTCGCCATGGCCGTTTTTAGTCTGGGAAATTGATGTGATCGGGGCTGTCACTCCGAAGGGGTCGAATGGGCATGAGTTCATCTTGGTAGCGATAGATTATTTCACGAAGTGGGTTGAGGCCCAATCTTATGCGGTGTTGAAGGCTTCGCACGTCGCAAAATTTATCAGAAACAACATCATCTGTCGCTACGGAGTCCTAAACGAAATAATTTCAGACAATGGTTCCCACTTTAAGAAGGAGGTGATTGATTTGTTGGAGAAATACAACGTGACTTTTCATAAGTCGTCTACCTATCGGCCGCAGACCAACGGAGCGGTTGAGGCCGCCAACAAGAATATCAAGCACATACTACAGAAGATGGTGGAAACCTACCGGGACTGGCCAGATAAGCTGCCGTTTGCTCTGTGGGGCTACCGGACTTCAATTAGAACTTCTACTGGAGCGACTCCGTATTCTCTGGTTTACGGGATAGAGGCCGTTCTACCCATCGAGATTGAGATTCCGTCATTACGGGTACTGGCTGAATGTCAAATAGCCGAAGCGGATTGGCAACAGAGCAGATTTGAGGAACTCATGCTCTTTGAGGAGAGAAGGGTGAAAGCACTATACCATGTTCAGGGTTATCAACACAGAATTGCCCGGGCTTTCAACAAGAAGGTTAAGTCCAGGAATTTAAAGGAAGGAGATTTGGTGCTCAAGGACAATCGAGCTCCCATCCACGACCCAAGGGGCAAGTTCAGATCCAATTGGACTGGTCCCTACATCATCAAGTCAATCTGGTCAGGTGGAGTTGTGGTTCTGATGGATCTAGATGGCTTGGAGTTCTCACAACCGATCAATATGGACAAGTTGAAGAAATATTACCCTTGAGAGGCTCGCTAGGCTGAAAACCCGAAAGGGCGACCTAGGCAAAACTCAGAGCACAGAAAATTTGAAATCATAAAAACTGAGCTCGCAAGGTTGAAATCCTGCAAAGGGCGGCCTTGGCAAAAGTTAGAGCGTAAAAAGAGAGTGAAAATACCCGAGCGAACCTGAGTCTGAACTACGTAAGGCTTGATTCCCATCTTTGGGATACGTAGGCAACTTCCTCCTGGAGTTCAGCCATAAACTTTTCCCCGATCAACTTTGTCCATTTTGATCACCTCAGTCATCTTTTTTCCATCAACATTCATCGCAATCTCCGGTACAGTGCTATTCAGACTAGGGGCAACTTTCCGTTGCCACACAGTGCCGCGGTGCTATTCAGACTAGGGGCAACTTTCTAGTTGCTAGGATCCGGGGTTGTGCATCTCAGTGATAGATCTCAGGCGTGTCCAGTTTTGATCTATATCGAAAATAGTTTTGGAAAGTTTTAATAAAAGTTGACTTTGTTCAAAACAATCTTTTTACAGCTAAGACCATTTTTGGACCAAAGCGGAAAATTTTCAGTACCACAACCTTCAATTTCATTGATTTCAAAACAGAGTCCTCCTATTCTTGCATACAATTGAAGTTGCTTTTTTTATTACACTCATAAAGAAAACTTGCAAGTACTAGTAAAGCAATAAATCCGGGGCATAGATAAGTCAGGTGTCCCTGCGCCCCCTCCCAGAGCTAGTCAAAGCCTCTGACGCCAAGCTAGGCCCAATCTGCGCCTCTTCATTGAGCCAATCCCAGCACTCGTCAGACAAAATACAACTGAAAGTGGGAGCGGGGGCCAGGAGCTCTCGAGTCCTCCATGCTGTGGCATAACGGGCAAGCTGTGCGCCTCGGACCGGGAATGCAGCCAGGTATTCTATCCCCTCTGGCGGACAAGTCTGATCATGACCGAACTGGCGTTGGAATCGGAACGGAAAATAGAACACACAGTGAGTCAGACCAATCAGCTGGACCCCAGTCTGTCGGAACATGCTGTAGCTCATCGCCGGAAGATTGAGCCAAGGACAGCGCCAAGCAATGCGGTCAGCAGACAAATTGCACATCCAGTTGAACCACTATCCCTCATCAAGGGCATCAACTAGGCGTTGGCGAAAGAAGTAGCCGCGAGCTGAATAGGCTGGGCAAGAGTCCACAACCTGCAATTTATCCATCAACCATACCTGGGGAGGGATGAAAAATGAGAGAATAAAGAATAGAGAGACGTGCGATGAGAGAACAGTAAGACAAGGGTTTTGTGAGAAAAACCGAGCCTGAGGCCGAGTGATGTGAGCGAATACATATGTGAGATTGGGTGGGAAACATTACCTGCAGCAGTAGTGGACTCCCCGCAAATCTGGTCGTCTCTGACGGTGGAAAGCGTCTAAGCCCATCAGTGTTTCGGCCAACGCCATAGCAATACAGCTCTTCCCTTCCTTCAAGCCCTGAGCAACTTCAATTAAACGGATGTTGGGTCCACCCAGGCCCGGGCAAGCAGGAAGTGAGATAACATGCACAAGCAGAGGCATGTTGTCGGAAACCTTGCCAATGTGGTCGCCCCGGTCACCGGTACCAGAAAAGCGATGAATCAAACCGAGGATATCCAGTTCCCCATTACAGATCAGAGACCGAGCATCATGCGCGGTAAGTCCACACATCCGCCCTAAAGCTTGGGCGTGGCCAAAACGAAACTGAGGCAAAATCTCTTCACAGCGTTCAGATTCCATCAAAACTTGAAAATCTTCGAAAGTTGGACATACCTCTTGCCCGCCGAAGCTAAAGACATGCGTCACCGGGTTCCAAAACCTCGCCGCGGCATGGAGGAAGGGAAAGTGCAGCGGAGTGCGGCTCAACGTGAATAGTGCATTCAAGCCGAAACCCCGAAAATTCAACTTTTCCGAGCCATCTAAAGAAGCCATCCAAACTGTGAGATTTTCGGCAAGAAAGGCCTCCATTTTGGTGAAAAACTAAGATGAAACAAATCAACTACGGGTTTGAGGCTTTTAAAGAGGATGAGACACTATACGGGGACACGTGTCAAAAATTTGGTGGCTGCTGAGCAAAGTGGCCGGTCGGCCACCTTTTCTAGCAGGCCGGCCACATTTCTCCCCTCACATACAAAAAGCTGGCCGGCCAGCCCCCAAAAGTGGCCGGCCATGCTCCAATGTGTGTCCCTGACCCTGTTTTACCCTCTGGGAGGAAGTCTCAAGCGTTTCCATGCAACGGGTGTGTCGAAGGCCTCCATTTCCCTCTGTTTCGGATGCATTCCGTTGCCCAGATCGTCCGAAGTACACTTTGTTTTGTTAAGTTTTGTCTATCGAGTTGTTGTTTTGCTTATCGAGTTGTCGTTTTGCTTATCGAGTTGTTTGTCGAGCTGTCGTGTTTCGTGTTTTTGAGTTATTACTCTTTGTTTAAACAATGTTTGTTGAGTCTTGTTTATTAAGTTGTCAACACTGTTGTATTTTGCTTATCGAGTTGTAAACTTGCTAAGGTTTTGTTGTATCTTAGTAAGTTAAGTTGTTGCGTCGGTTCACTACCTGACTGGGCAAATGCACAATGCACATTTTCATTCAATCTCATTATGGTGCAAAACGACGCGATATGATGCTGAGAGTTTAAAATACAACACTTTTTTCAAAAGCTGTTTCATTCCATCATGCTTCATTTTACAAACAAAGGGCACAAGTTTTACAAAAATAAAACTGCCTAATAATGTACAATGTGCTACAACTACTAGCAAAAAGGTAAATAAAACAGGGAACCGCAACATCAATGCTCTCAAGAGCGGGAATAAGAGGCCCTTTTCATCCTCTTCTGCGGAATAGCCTCTGCACCCCCATCACCATCCGAGTCGGAGCTGTCATCCTCAGGATCCCCCTCAGCCTCGCCTCCACTCTCGGAGCCAAGACCAGAGCCCTCCTCTCTGTCAGCAGATGTCTCCGACTGACGATCTGCAGCCTCCTCCTCCTCATCCTCACCAGGCTCCTCCTCTATAATGTGTGCTCTGCGTCTGCGAGACGACCCTCCTCCTCGGGCTCCTCGAAAAGGCATGGATGGCCCAGCTCCTCGAAAAGGCCTGGATGGCCCAGCTCCCTGAAAGGGCCTGGATGGCCCAGCTCCCCGAGAAGGCCCAGGTGGCCCGGCTTGCAGCTGAGCATATACTGGAGGCATCTGAAAATGAAAAATGCATTTTGAATACATCAGCCAAAACATGTGTATCAGATACAGATGCAAACACGCTACGCAGGGTGGATATACACAGGAATAATGCATGAAGGTGGTGTGTGTCAGATGTGCTCTACGCAAGTAGCCTATTAATGCAGTAAAATGTCCAAAATCAGCATGTTATCAGAAGATACAATGCTAGAAAACTAAAGGGTACCTGGAAGCCCATAATGGACAACTGCGCCTCCCTCCGCAGTACCATCCCCTCAAGTGAGGCTACCATCTCGAGCACCTGATCCATGTACTCAACAGGGGCTGCAGATGCAAAAGGCAGGGGTATCAGTAAAGGAATGAGTGTCCAAGTATCTGAGTAGTGAATCAAAGCTGTAAAACATACCGGTGGTGAGTCGGGGTCTCTGACATATCGGTGGCCAGGCATCGGAGGCTCTATCGGGATCGGAATCGGAGAGGTAGTCCCATATTGCCACCCCATCAGCTCAGTCGGCATGTCCGGCCACCCAACATGATGATAAGTCGGAGGAATCGGGGGAACAAATCCGCCCCCACCTCTAAACGTACCAGCCCTGCTGGTAGAAGGGGCGTCTGCAGCCCGAGCCTGGGCCTGGCTCGAAGATGGCATACTAACAGGCCTCATCGTCGGAGTACAGACTCCCGTCAATGGAGACATCAGATATACGTGACGGTAAGTGGCATAATCCCCCTCCTCAAGATAGAGTAAGGCATCAGTACCCAGCATAGCATTAACAACATCCCGAGAAGAGAGCCTATCAGCAATCCGCATCTCGACTGGGGGTGCTGAGGGAGGGTCCTGAGAAGTATAGCCCCATACCTGACGCAAGAAGCGCTCCCCCAGAAACCAGGCCCTACCAACTGGCCCCTCGAATAGGATCCTGTACTGGGAGGCACCCCGCCCTCCAGCAAACTGGTATCGGAGACCCTCACCTAAGGGTGCCCAGGGCTCCCATGTAATCTGCGGATAACCAATCAATCAGAAATCAGGAAGGTACAAGACAAATCAAAGATGAAAACACAAAGAATTGAGAGTTCTGAAATACCTCCGTCGACCGCACCGTGTCAAAATACTGCCGTAGATAAAGGAGAGACTCTCGAGGTCTTGGCCGGTGCTGGCCCTCGAATACCAGTGAATACGGGGTCACGAGGGGCCCCTCCACCACCATCTCTGGGGCTAATACCGGGAAATACACATAGACCCATAACTGTGGAAAACAGTGCAGAATGTAAATGCAAAGTGCTGAGGGCAAAATACAGAGTGTAAAGTGCGCCGTGTGTGCAATATACAAGTAATGAGGAGCAGAAATGTAAATCAGGAGGGCAGAAAGTACCTCCCAGGCTCTCCAATAGCCACCAAGTAAGTCCCCCCGTCCGCGGGAGGTCGCGCTCATGTAGCAGTAAAGGGTAGCCAAGCCAGCGCCACCCCAGTCATATCGTCTGACCTGTGATAGGTCCACCAAAGCGCTCAACAAATACAGCCCAACCATGTTCCCTCTATCGGCAAACAAAGTAGTCCCGAAGAGGAACATCAGAAAACCACGGGCATACTGTGCTGCCTCCTCAGGAGTCCCGGGCTCCATCTCCACCCTCCGAAAATGGGAAGAGAACCAGGTGTATCGGACTCTGCCCGAAGCTCTATCAACAGGCGGGCGCCCCCAGCAAATATATCCAAGCGCCTCCCACTGACCCATGTCCTCGTCGTAAGGAATGGGCCAACCTCCCACGTCAAGGCCAGTCAATACAGCAAAGTCAAGGGGTCATAGTCAAGTCCCCCGTGGCAGAAAAATGAAAGGAGTTGGTGGTGTCCCACCATCTCTCCACCAAAGCTGCCATCAACGTCCTCCTGGCAGGACAACGAGAAAGCCCAGTACAGAAGGGCCCAAACCCTGCCAAATCAACCAAATCCCGGACAGCCTCCGGGAGCTCGGCGTACCAATCTCTAGCTACGGTGGAGCCGTATCCCCGCACAGTGCGAGAAGTCACCTGCATTCAGAATGAATACATGCTTCAATAAAATGAATGAGCTGTGTGCAAATGAAATGAATGAGCTGTGTGCAAATAAAATGAATGAGCTGTGTGCAAATGAAATGAATGAACTGTGTGCAAATGAATGGGCTGCGTGCAAAGTGAAGTGAATGAGCCGCGTGTTCAGATTTCAAAGTGTAAGCTGCGTGCTAGACATCAGTGTTTGGGCTGCGTGTTCAACTCTCAATCAGTGTTCTTGTTTTTTTCTGTGTCTGCGTGTGTTCACCTTCAATTCGGACTGTGTGTTCAGAAAATCAGTGTTTGGGCTGTTGTTCAAACTCTCAATCAGTGTGTGCTGTGTGTTCACCTTCAATTCGGACTGTGTGTTCAGAAAATCAGTGTTTGGGCTGCGTGTTCAACTCTCAATCAGTGTGTGCCGTGTGTTCACCTTCAACTCGGACTGTGTGTTCAGAAAATCAGTGTTTGGGCTGTGTGTTCAAAACTCAATCAGTGTGTGCCGCGTGTTCACCTTCAATTCGGACTGTGTGTTCAAAAAATCAGTGTTTGGGCTGTGTGTTCAAAACTCAATCAGTGTGTGCCGCGTTTCACCTTCAATCGGACTGTGTGTTCAGAAAATCAGTGTTTGGCTGCGTGTTCAAAACTCAATCAGTGTGTGCCGCGTGTTCACCTTCAATTCGGACTGTGTGTTCAGAAAATCAGTGTTTGGGCTGCGGGTTCAACTCTCAATCAGCGTGTGCCTCGTGTTCACCTTCAACTTGAGCTGTGTGTTCAGAAAATCAGTGTTTGGGCTGCGTGTTCAACTCTCAATCAGTGTGTGCCGTGTGTTCACAATCAATTTATGGGCTAAGTGTTCAGAAACTCAAGTGATTGAACCGTGTGTTCAGAATGCAAACAGAATGCACGAAAAATGCAGAATACGTTGCAGAAAAGGTAAAAACGAAGTAAATACCTCTCGTGCCTCATGAGAGAGGTGATACTCCGGCTCCCGCAGAAGCAGATCTCCGGGTGCTCGCTCATCAAAGTCTGTGAAGTGATGGAAAACAGCTCGCGGAAGAATGTGTGCTAGCGGGGCGTACCTCTCAGGTATGAAGGGTCGAACCCCCGGAGGCAGAGCCATAATGTCAGGATCATCCCCAGCGCCCGGAGGACCTCCACCGTGAGGAAAATGACCAGCCATTTCAGAAAATCTGCAAAAGGAGCAAAAATGAGCCAAAATTGAAAAAAGTCAACAAAAGTCAACTCTCGGGAAATGAAAAGTCAACAAAAGTCAACTCCCGAAAAATCTTCCAAATGTTGAGACAAACTCACCTCAAGTGGCGAAAATGAAAAAAGAAGCACCGAAATCAAAATTTAATCGGTTCAAAGTGCTTAAAACTGAAAGTTTTCGCGAAAACAACTTGCGTGGGGCGTTGGAAAACGCGTATAGGCGCAGATCTGAGGAGGAAAATGGTTTGGGAAGCTAGAGGAGATGATTTCGGAGCTGAGGTTATGAGCTCAAAGTGTTTGGCCGAATGAATTTAAAGAAAAGAGGGTGAAAGGACTAAAATGCCCGCGATTTGGGTATGTGGCCGGCGGCCACCTTTTCAGGCTGGCCGGCCATCTCCTTTTCAAAAGCTAGCCGATGGCCTCCAATGGGAAAGAAAAATGGCCGGTGGTGATCCCTAGGTTGGTCCCAAGCTCTCTGCAAATTTTGGGAAGATTGGAGTTCCCGGACTTGAAAAAGTACAAAAGAAGTGCACTTTCTGTCGCGAAATCGCTCCGCCGGAACTTCAGCTTCAGCTTCCGATGCGTGTCTCATCATTATTCATCGAAAGTGAAAAGTATCCTTTTTGAACATGTTGTAACCCTCTCGGGAGGTGAACCGAGGTCGCGATCGAGTCGCCCTCGCCGAAACGTGCATTTCCTTGCTTGTTTTCGTGACAAATATGCATTCTAGTTTGCACTTGTTCTGCATTGTTGTGCACATAACTTGCATTCTCATGAACATACTTGCATTGTTATGCACGTCTCTTTGATATTACCATGCCTCTGTGTTTAAGCTTGCGTTGTCACGCACACTCCTTTCTCGCATTGCGATGCACTCACCCACCGACACCGCGCTTGTCGAACTTTCGATATCGCATTGAACATATGTTGTTAGTATGTTGTGCTTGTTGAGTTTCTCTCTTTTGCAGGCACGATATTGTATGTACGGTTCATTTGAAGCTGGTGCGACCAGACGAATCGCGCAGGTATCGTATCTTCTCCGTGTGAGACGTGACGAGAATTGAATAATTCTCCGCATTCCTAACTGCATGAAATGTAGTTGTTGCTTTGCATTCTTGCTTAAAACTGTTGCATCTGTTTGCGAATATTTGCTTCATTACAGCTTGCTGCACTTGCATGAACATCAAGTTACATTTGGCCTTGTGCATATCATTTTGCATTTTGCCCCTTTGCCTGCGGGCACACCTTGGTTTATCTCGCCTGTTTGTCTAAGTCTGCGGCCTTGTCAAAAATGGGTCGTCTCTAGGCTTTGACATTCACTCCCATCACTTATGACTTTCGAGTTCTGTCAAAGAGGGGCAACTGTAGACACCCCATTTTTGACCGACCTTAAGACTCAGACGTCACCGATTGAGCGCTTGGTGATGTTGCATATCGTGCTGTTCGAAGTTTCAGAGTCTCGGCTGCGAGCCTTGCCCCGGACTTCCGGGCTTTTCTGTGCTTTGCCTCGGTTTGCGAACCAGGCTCGTTTTTCTCTGTTTCTCTTCCCAGGGAGGGAGAGGTCTCGTAGATCATCTCTCAGTGGCCGTGGGCTACATTTCGTGGTCGTAGGCCATTTTGCCCATTTCGGAGCCCGGTTCCGGTTTTCGGAGCCGTCAGGCCGAGTGCCTCGGTTCGGGACCGCCTAACCACCTCCGTTTGCTCCGATTTTTGGCATGCATCTTATTTCCTCCCTTTTGAGGGACACTGTGGTCCGAGAGACCAACTTCGTGGTCGAACACCACTCCTGGTGCCTAAAGTCAGTTTTCGGGCCTGACTGCGCGTTTCGGCCCCGAACCTTCATTTTGCATCGGTTTGCGTTCATTTTTGGCAGGGACCTCTGTTTCATCACCAGGAAGGTCGTAGAAGGGTGGGAGGCCAGTAATTGTTTCAGCAACCAGTTATATCCTTCATCGCCCTCCGTCGCCCGTTTTTCTCACTCGAAAGCCAAGGTTGACCACCCTAAGGCACTTTTTCCAGCTCTAAACCACATATTTGTGTTGTACACACCTGAGAGGCCACCAATATCATATGGTCGGCTAGTAATTGTGATTGACCCTTTTGAACCCCTCCTAAAGTGGCCTTTTCTCTCTCCTGCTTCACTGTTTCCAATTTTTGACCACAGGGTTGTGTTGAGCACACATGGGAGGCCACCAATTTGTAGTCGCCACTAATTGCACTTGGCCCTTTTGACCCCTGGCCGGCCGGCCATGGGGAGAGCCGGCCGGCCACCTAAACCCTAGCAAACTGGCCGGCCATGATCCTCAGGGTTGGTACATTACAAATTTACCCTCTTTTCCCCCAGATTTTG
>JAPPVO010004390.1:0-26434 GCA_030407325.1 Camellia japonica | reverse complement strand
ATCTCGTTGGTTAGAGACATTCGGGTACGCCCGATGTCTACAATGACATCTTGTTGGCTAGAGATATCCAGGTACACCTGATGTTTATATCGACACCCTCGGGTGTTCACACCGTTCCTTTCTCTCACTCGCGTGTGATACGCTGAGAGGTGCTTCTGTTTCCCTCTCTTGCGTGTGATACACTAAGAGGTGCTTCCTTTTCCTCTTTCGCATGTGATACGCTGAGAGGTGCTTCCTTTCCCTCTCTCGCATGTGATATGCTAAGAGGTGCTTTCATTTCCCTCTCTCGCGTGTGATATGCTGAGAGGTGCTTCATTTCCCTCTTTCGCGTGTGATACGCTGAGAGGTGCTTCCTTTCCCTCTTTCACATGTGATACGTTGAGAGGTGCTTCATTTCCCTCTCTCGCGTGTGATACGCTAAGAGGTGCTTTCTTTCCCTCTTTCGCGTGTGATACACTGAGAGGTGCTTCATTTCCCTCTTTCGCATGTGATACGTTGAGAGGTGCTTCATTTCCCTCTCTCGCATGTGATACGCTGAGAGGTGCTTCCTTTCCCTCTCTCGCGTGTGATACGCTAAGAGGTGTTTTGTTTGAGACTTTGGATATTCCCGATAGTCGCTTTTAGCCTTTCCTGCGTGAGGCGCAGTGAAGTTTGCATAATTTTCTTACATCCTTCTATTGAAATGTGTGAGACTGCTGTAACTTGTCGGTTTGCTTAAAAATGTTGATTTATTTGCATAATGCTCCATTACAGCCCTCTTCGCATAATCATAAGTTATGCTCTTGCATCATGCATGTCAATTGCATTTTGCCCCAGCCTACGGCGCATCTATATCGTTACATTGAATGTTTGTCTAAGTCTTCGGCCTTGTCAAAAATGGGTCGTCTTTGGGCTTTGACATTCACTCCCGTCATTTCATGACTTCCAAGTTGTTCAAAGAGGGGCAACTGTAGACACCCCATTTTTGACCGTTCTCAAGACTTGGATGTTCTTGCAGGGTACATCCAGCAACAGGTTTGATTGCTCGTCGAGTACTCGACTTTCGCGACGGAATGTTCCAGGTTTGATCCTTCCAGACCCTATTTCCATTCTATCTCATATTTGGACCATGAGTTGGTCTTTGCATGGTGGTGTTCTTGATGGCCTGCCGGCCATCAATAGGCCCTACCGGCCACCACTGATGGCCGGTCGGCCACCAATGTTTTAATAGATATTTTTGCAGATATTTTGACAGCTGTTTGCACAAATTAGCTCATCTGCATACACGTGGATGGCTAGATTTGTTTGAAGGCTTCTTGTATCTCCTATATAAAGAGCTCATCTATAGGCATGTAAAGGGCTACAAAGTTTTGAGCTGAGCTATATCTCTCTCATTCTCTCTCTAGAATACTCTCTTTATATATTTTATGCTTGAAAGTGTGTTTTCTCTTCACCTTTGCACTAGCACCCTTAGCCAAACACCTTCACCTTAGTGTTGAGGATCTTGGAGGCCTCGTTTGAGCTCCTTGGAGTGGTTTTGGCTTGGTTTTGGCTCAAAAGTTTGCTGTTTTGTGCTCTGTTGTAGTTTGGTGTCACAGCACACCAGTGGCCAGTAGTTCTTCATTGTTGGCCGGCACTCTTTCATTGTTGGCCGGCAGAGGTGCATTCTTGGCCGGCAGCCACCATTCATGGCCGACAGGCCACTGGTGCACTCCCCAGCATTGTTTTGGTAATGGTCAGCAGAAAGTTCTTGAAGACACCCTGCAAACAAAGCCTCTAAAAGAGCAAACCAGAGAGCTTTTCGGGACGGAAACCGAGGCATGCATGTTCAACTTCTTCAAACAGAGCTGAGGCAGTATAAGTTTAGAGCTTTACTTGTTAGTTAGCATTTGAATTTGTAATTTGATTAATTAGTGTGCTAATTAGTTAAGTGTTGTAATAATTAAGTAGCTTAGCTTAGCTATTTCTTTATTTTGATTGTGTAATAATTAGTCTAATTAGTTTATTTAGATTAGTTAGTTAGCTTAGCTTAGATTAGCTTAGCTCATTTATTCGGACCCTCCTGCGAGAGGGCATATTGTTGTAATAAGGTTGCGTGCGTGTGTGCATGTCTTCCAACCCCACTTCTTTCTTCCTTTTACTTACCGCTTTCAATGGTTAGTTTTAGGGCATTTTTTAATTAGCATACCTTATGTTTGCATGTTTGCATCATTCATTTGTCTTGCATGCACCGTGCTCGGCGCATCATTCAAACTGCATCGTATTTCAATACCGATTTGAATACGTGTATCAATTGTTGCATTCATATGCCATCTTAGATAGCCAAGCCCATTTAGTTGCATTTTATATGCGTTGCATTAGGCATCTTGTATAATTAGGACCATGCATATTTCTAACTAGCTTTTGTTTTGGCTTAGAGTACACTATAAGTGTTTATGCTTTAGCATCCTTGCATGTGTGTAAGTGTTTACTATGCTTGCCATGAGACTATTTGCTTAAATGATAAACTGGCATGAATGCCTGTGGATGAAGGCTTTGTTGCTTGAATTGGGGACATTCGATGATTGCGAGTTTTAAGCCCACTTTGGAAGTGGCACATCATGTTTTAAGCCCACTGTAAGGGTGGCATTTTCAAACCATTTTTCAAAAACAACATGAATTGTTTTGTTCCAATTCTTACGATTGAGTCTATACTTGTATGCTGTGCGTATCACATAGTAAGTTAGATTAATAATCAGAATAAGAACACATGGTTTATAAAACAACATATCATGCCTAGTAGAGGCCGATCCTTTGATCGGGCAAGCGGGGGTACTCATTTCAGAACCTTCCCCTCTCGTACCCAAGTTCCCGAGCCGAGGCAACTTTGGTGATGACGGATACATGGCCTTCGGCATGAGTCAGGGTTTCCTAAATTTCCCAAAATAAAATATTTAGGTGGCGACTCTGTAATCTGGAAAAGCAGTCCATGTTTAGCGATTTTTTTATTCAAAATCGATTTTTCAAAACGATTTGCCAGATTTGGACTCTTTGGTGTTTATCAGCCTCACATTGCACTTTGTGAAATTAGATTCAGAACCATGACAGGAGTCTGACCTGTAGTAAGAACAATTCGCGCCTCTCCAAAAGAGGGGCGCACGAAGAAAGTCGAGTCTACACACACACCAATGTAGGACACACTTGACAACATCATTACAACGTATTCTTATATACAAGACCAACAATCGTAACGGAACAACTCTATTTCACCAATACGTAACGGAACATCACAGACAGACATCATGAAATAATACAAGTACATACCTGGCGCCATGTGTTCTTGGGATAATCGACGACGCTGTGAATGTGTAGATGCTATGTTCACAACATATGAATGGACCAAATGGTGATCACACCCAACATCACGATCACACCACATATTCTACGATTAAGGGTATGGGTAACCTAGGGTTTCGGCAGAAAGCATATGTTAATTTGGGAATTAACATCAACATTACCAAACCGAACCAAATCCCTCACGAATCACGCGCACAGAATCGTTGCAACATCAGAATATCGATCCACAACCCAAAAATTACCTTCCATAGTCATCCAAACAAGAAGGACAACATCGACACACTGCAATTTGATGTTGGACACTTTGGTAAATTTAACACCAAGGAAAACCCATATTTACCCTCAATTTATGGCACCCAGCTCATTAATACCATGGACTTTAAGGTCTTTAACATTGGAATGAGACTTATCAATCTTTCAAAAAACCGACAGGACTAAATGGTTTAACATTCCTAAAATTAGGATATAATGATGCTTTGCCCTAAATTTTTCCTTAGATGAGAGGGTAATTTATATGAAAATTGGGCCGAGCTGGGTAATGGGCCGTTGTGAGCCACATTACAAAGGGCTGAGTAAAAAGGCCTTGGAGGTAGACCGGTCCCAGAAGGCCTTAGAGTTAGTCCGGCCCAAAAGGGACTTAAAGTTACTCCGGCCCAGGAGAAGCTTGAATCTAGTCCGGTCCCAAAGCCTTAAAGTTAGACCGGTCCCAGAGAACTTATTGTTACCTCGGTCCAGAAGAGTACTGCAGATAACTCGGTTGCCAGGTTGCCACACTCAGAGTTAGTCCGGTCGCGGTGTAACATAGCTAGCTCGGTCAAGCCTAGCTAATTATTTTGAGAACCGAAGTAAGAGCAGTGAAAGGAAGAACCAAACTAAGTGTAGTTCGATCTAATCTGCAGCCTAGCATAGCCATGCTTACTTCGGTCGTATTGGAGTTCGACCATGGTAAAACCATCTCACTTGGTTTAAGCAGTGAGGGGGGTGTTGAAAGATAAGCATTATCTTTCAGGAGTGTGAATCCTAGGAGGACTCTTCATGGAGGAGTAAGAGTCCTACTAGGATTATGCCACATGGAACCTATAAAAGCTCACAACATCACCTATGGAGAGGTAACATAACTTTGATTCCCGAATACACAGAGCTTTTTGTCTATTTGTCTATTTTGCTGACTTAGGCATCGGAGAGGTATCCGGCACACACCCGCCGGCTAGCTCACGTTTGTGTTTTCAGGGAGTAAAGCGACGACGTACAGAGGAGTGCAATCTTAATCAACAGGATTATACGAGAAGGTTTATTTCTTTCCCGTACAATTGGCGCCGTCTGTGGGAAATCAGACAAGAACAAAACCTCTTGATTAAGTTTTCCTTGCTAATAAAAAGTAATGGCGCACAACGAAGATTTGCCACAGTCCGCCATTGATGGACAAACCCCAGAAGGAGGTGGGAGGTGTGAAGGTTTGCCTCCTGTCCCTCCTATGGCGGACTTGGAGCCCCAACGACATAACCCCAAGAGGGATGCTAGGGGGAGGCAAAATAACAGCCCCCGTCACTCTCATTCACAAAGTCCTGACAGACAAAGACGGAGGATCAACCCTCAAACTTTGGAGGATCGCGTGAAAGAACAGGATGAACTAATAAGGAAGATGGCGGCGGATATGGAGGCCATGAAATGCCAGATCAAGGGAAAAGGGGTGGCGACAGGAGAAGGGTGTAAAGGCAATACGCCCCCTCGCCACTCAGAAGATCGCAGTAGGCATACCACGCCATCACAAGTAGAGAGTGGAAGCCTCAGGACGGGCGATACACAATCCCGTACCTCCAGGACTCGTTGCTCCAGGTCTGAGAGAACGAGGACTGAGAGGTCGTATACTGAGGGAAGCACCTATCGGCCCTCGCGCACACACCAGACATTATCCAGGCAGACGGAGTTGCCAAGATCATTCGACTTACGGACCGTGCTGGAAGAAAGGGCACGAAGGAAGGAGGATAATAGGGTGCACGACCCTCGCAGGGTATCTGCCCTTCAGTGGTTGGCTCCTCGGACGCATGGAAGCGTCGAGGTTGGAATGAAATTACCACGGCCTGCCTACGAACCAACGGACAAAGCATTAGCGAGGCTGCAGACCTCGCTGTTCGTTCCGGCAATTGAAAATGCGCCCCTACCTTCAGGCTTCCTTTAGCCCAAATTCACCACGTACGAGGGGAAGACAGACCCCTACATGCACCTAAGCCACTTTCGCCAGGTTATGGCGGTATATCGACGCAACGAGGCTTTGATGTGCATCCTCTTCCCATCAAGCCTTGGCGACCTAGGCCTGACTTGGTTCGAAAAATTTCCAGAAGGCAGCATAGCCTCTTGGGCGCAATTAGCAGAGGCGTTCGTAACAAGGTTCAGAATGAACACCAAAATGCCAGTGGAGATCGACCAGCTTCTCTCCATTGACATGGGCGATAAGGAGACACTTAGATCCTACAATAGTCGCTACTGGGAGACCTTCAACCAGATTGGGGACTGCCCCACCAATCTAGCCATTGCACAGTACAAAAGAGGCCTTCCAGTCGGGAACAGACTAAGGGACTCAATCACCATGACACCACCCCTCACCATGGAGGCCTTGATGGAAAGAGTGCATCAGCACATCAGGGTGGAAGAGGATAGCGCCCGTGCCAAAACAAAATCTGGCACGACTGCAATACCGGAGAAAAAGGCCTCAGCAACGGTCAACGCGGTAGACCGTCCGAGCAAAAACAGACGAGGCAGGCGGGTGTAGACATCCCATTTTTGACCGTCCTCAAGACTTGGACGTCACTGTTTGAACACTCGGTGATTATCCATGTTTGTGTTCGTCTTGAGTTCCGGGAGGTCTCGGCTATGCGCCTTGCTTCAGGATCTCTCGACTCGACTATTTCGTGTCTGGTTTTGCACCAAACACTTGTGCTTTGCCTTGGAGGGGCAGGGAATGGCTTGTGGGCCATCCCCACACTCCACCGGCCATGGCTTGAGGCCACCGGCTGTGTTTTGTTGCCACCGGCCAAATGTTTGGCCGGCCGGCACTATAGATGGCCGGCCGGCTATCTTTTTTTGGTCAATTGCATTTTTGGCCGGCCGACTACTGTGCATCTGCTTTTGCAGATATTTTTGTGCAGCTGGCATACACTTTCACCCCCTCCATACACGTGTATGGAGGGATTTCCCTCTTGTTAGCTTCCTTTGGAAGCTTTACAAGACTAATTGTCTATAAGAAGGAGCTTCTTCTCTCTTGTAAAGGGGTTAGACAACTTAGACAACATTTTCAGAGCTTGAGCTTTAGGGTTAGGGTTTACATATATCCTCTATCTCTATATCTCTCTCTTGTGTTTAGTGTGTGTTTAGTCTCATTTTTGTGCACAAACACCCACCATCACACCTTTTCTTGGTTGCTGAGGTACCAGAGGTCTTTCCTTGAAGCTTTTGGACTGGTTTGGAACCAAAAGAGCTGCTGGAACATTGTTTGTGAAGAGGGTCTACAAGGGTAAGACTCTTGTCCCTTTTTACCCCATTTTTGAAAAGCTTTTTAGCCTATCTTGCATCTGTTTTTGAGCTTAGCATATAACATATAAAAGTCTTTTTTTTGTCTACTCTAAATAGTTTGTTAAGGGTGTTTTAAGCTTTGGGGTTGTTTGACCCCTCTTAAGGCTTGTTTGGCCCTTGTTTTGTGCCATTTTGGTTGAGCTCCGGGACCATTGTGTTTGGGCCTCCTCACCCCTGAAATCTTGAGAGATTTCAGAGGTGAGGACGGTGCCTTGAGGTCCTAGGAAGGAGAGGGCCACCCCCTCTCCTTGTTGTCCTTGAAATGGGCCATTTTTGCCTCTTTAGTGAACACCATGTTTAGGTTCATGTTGGCCATGCCTTGACTGATTTTCATGCTTATTATGTCATAATATAGCATTGTGTTTAGTTGGTTTTGGTACACCATGCTTGCTTAGCATACATGCCTTGTAATGCCATGATTTGCCTCAACATATGCATAGCATTTAGACTACCATGCTCATGTGTTTTGGCCAAGCTTTGTGAAGCTTTTATGCATATTTTAGTGTGCTTGAGGACTATTTTCGGTTGTTTGGGTCATCCATGATTTTCTTTGTATAGCTACCATGCAATCCCTCTTGTATGCCTTAAGCATTGGCCCCTCTAGCATGCCATCCTTGCTTTGTTTCAGTGGTTTGGAATCACTTGGTCTGTTATTTCAGACCTCATGATGTACTTATATGCTTGCATTTGATGTCCCTTTAATGTTTCATAAGGTTGTCATCTCATGCTCCATGTTTAGGCCTCCATGCATGCCATCCTGTTTAGGCCCCTAGGATGCCATGTCATTGTGTTTTTAGTTATGTTTTAACATCCTAAACCTCTGATTTTGGTCATTCAATTCATGCCATGTTTGGTTTTGCTAAGGGTAGTTCAATACCTCCTTAGCCTTGAGTTTTGGACCTCTAATTGCATGCTTATGCTTGTCTTGTTGGCTTGGTTTGGCACCATTTTAACATGATTTTCAGAGCTCATGTTGCATGTCATTAGTCCATGTTTTTGTGCTTACAAGTTGTCTTTATGTGCTTAAGTATTGGACCATATTGCATGCATGTGTGTGTGTGTGTTGGACCTCACTTCCATAGTATTGGCCACTGATTTTGGCATGCTTGCGAGCTATCCATGTTAGTTTAAGACCACCGCTTTACATGTTGTTGTATGACCACCTTGTGTGTTGTTGCATATTTGTGTGTTATTGCATGATTGGAGTTGCATGGTTGAATGAAGTCACATGCTTGCTTGCATGCTTGAACACCCACATTGTGCCTTGCATACTTGTTAGTTGCATTGTCTCATGCCTTATGTCTTGCATGACCATTGTATGCCTTGTATGCTTCTTAGCATTGTCCATGTTGCATACTAGTCAACATGCTTAGGATTGCATTACATTGACATGCATGCTTTGCCTCTTGAATTGCTTGTGATAGAGGTTGAGTTCAATTTGCTTGATTATGTGCATTGCATTCCATATCAACATGCACACTTGATTCTTTGGGCCATCATGCATGGAAATGCGTGATTGGTGGTCCGAGAATCGAGGCTCATCCTCCTTTGAGTCATATACATGATAAGGAGTATGGTTGGTGCATACATTGCTTGAAATGCATTGCCATGCCAAGTTATGTCCTCTGCTGCTGTCAAACCAGTTTTTGCAGGAAGATTTGGCCGGCCGGCCATCTTTAGTGCCGACCGGCCATCCATTTTTGGCCGATGGAGTATTTTGTGGCCGGTGACCATTATACATGGCTGGTGACCAATCTCTTTAGCCGGTGGTGTTCTACAGCACTCAGAGAAGCAACCCTGGGACTTGTGCAGTCTTCAGAGGAGGATAACAGCCAAAGCAGAGGCATCTTGTGCATGGTGACTTCCGAGCGGAACCAAGCGCGCATGCATTGGACCCTCTCCTGAGGCTGCTGTTTACTGCTTAATTATATTCAATTGATTTGTTAATTAATTAGGGGGTCTGTAATATTTAATTAGCTTGTTGGTTAGTTAAATTGTATTATTCTTTCGGTCCCTCTGAGCGAGGGCAAATTTGTAATAAGTGTGGGTGGGTGCGTGTGTGTATGTCTTCCAAACCCCCACTTCTTTCTTCCTTTTACTTACCTGCTTTCGATGGTTAGTATTAGGGCATATTTAAATTAGCATACCTTATGCTATGCATGCGTGCATCCATTCATTTGTCTTGCATGCACCGGGCTCGGCGCATCATGCTAACTGCATAAGTATTTCAAATCTAACTTGAATACATGCTACTTGTGCATTTTCGCATGTCATTCTTAGATTAGCCGAGCTATTCTAGCGACATTCTGTACGCGTTGCATTAGCCATTTAACATGAACTAGGTCACGCATGTTGGCTAACTAGTTTACTGTTTTGGCACGGAGTGCACTGTAAGTATTTTATGCTTTAGCATCTCGCATGAGTGTGAATGTTAACATGACAGCATGCTTACCATGTGGCTAGATGCTTATGTGATATAAACTGCCTGAATGCCTGTGGGTGAAAGTTGGATTGTTTGAGTTGGAAACAACTCACTGAAATCCATATTTTAGCCTACTTACGAGTAGCAAATTTCAAAACATTTCCAAACAAACGGATATGCAATGCTTTGTTTCCAAATTAGGCGATCTAGTCTATACTTGTTTTGCTGTGCGCATCACATAGTAATTCTAGCTAATAACCGGAACAAGAACACATAACGTTTTCAAAATTGGATATCATGGTTAGTAGAGGCCGATCTTCGGATCGGGCGAGAGGGGGTGCTCATAGCTGACCTTCCCCAATCGTACCCAAGTTCCCGAGCCGAGGTAACTTTGGTGATGACGGACACGTGGCCTTTGGCACCAAGTCAGGTTTCCTAAATTCTCCCATTAAAAAATATTTAGGTGGCGACTCTGTATCTGGCAAAGCAGTCCATGTTTGGCACTTCTTTCAAAAAAAATCTGTTTCTCAAAATGATTTGCCGGATTTGGACTCTTTGGTTCAAATTAAGAATAGTAACCAAGACGAGTCCGAACTGTAGCATTGAGGTCCCTCGCGGACTTGTTACAGTTTCTGGCGACTCTGCTGGGGAGTTTAGAGAACTTGACTCGAACTCGTGATATCCCGTTTTGATTTCTCTTATGTGATTCTTTGCATTGCATGTGCATTGGTGCGCCTAGGATACCGTGTTGGCCAGAAACGTGCCATAAGGCTGACCGGTTGCGGGCTCTGCCAGTATGGGAACACAAACCCCCGTTTTACCGGGACACCCTTTTCGACCATTCGACCTAGTGCATAGTCGGAATCCATAGTGACCATTCCAAGCTAGGACAGGTTGCTTACCCGATGTTAGGTTGTTTAAAACCACTGCGTGCGTAGTGAAACCCTAGCTCCTAACAAAATAGGACAGGGAAACCCTACCCCAACATAGGGGTGTTTTGGCTCATTTACTTGCTATGTGCTTTTGGAATGTATCTCTACAGGGACGCATACATCAGTCTGCAAGTTTGAGTATTAGGCCTGAGGGCACCAGTATCAGTATTTGTGAGAATCAGTTATATCTGTGGGTATCCGATTCAGTGTTTTGAGGCAGTGATTCTGGGGAACAGTGACCAGTAGTAGAGTACAGTTGTTCGGCTACACCTGTGTTCTATCCGTTTGGGCTGAAATGCTGCTTGTTTTTTCTTTCAGTTCAGAGAGTTGATTCAGAATAGCCGGTGTTCCCCCTTGCTGAGGCAAGACCTATGATGACGCAGAATTCGGAACAGATTGTAGTTATGACAGCCGCATTAAATCAAGGAATCACTCTGCAAAGTGAGACCAATGTTGATGTGCCGCATCCACCCAGGTCGCCTGCTGCACACCCGGTTTGGACCCCCCAGTTGTATCAGGCTCGTGAACCCACCACATTCGAATTGATGGGGATGATAGGTGACCTCCAGAGGTCCGTGGCGGATCTCGCCTACGGAATGTCAGCTTCGCCACCAGCTGCACCATATGCCGGGAGTTTTGTACCACAGGAGCCCCCGTTATTGGGACGGATTGTGATCGAACTTAGCCAACCCGAAGTAGCCTCCGGCTATGGCAATGACATATCAACATCAACCCAAACCCTCGATCAAGCTGAGGCCAGAGGTAAGGACAAAATGAAGGCAGATGCCAATCCCATTGAACAACTGTTGTGGGCAGTCGGGGCTTTGAAAGCCGGGGGGATGAGTAAGCAACAGGTGTTCGCAGTCATGACCAAGACTGTGGATGATGTTTTCCCCACTCCAGCCGAAGGCAGTACAAGCCAGTCAGAAAACCGGGATAGGCCCCGTCATGCCAGAACAGTTCCTCCCGCTCCCAACCCTGCACCTGGGAAAGATCAGAAAGTCAAGGCAGTGCCTGCCGACCCTTTCGCTAGTATGTCTAGCAAGAATTCTCAGCCTTCAAAGTACCTGCCCCGAGGGCGCAGGGTCTTTCACGCTCTCTACATGCCTCTGTCCAAGGCACTCCAGATCCTGGCCGAAAGAGGGCACCTTAAACCCTTGGAGCCTCGGCCTCTCCCAAAGAATCTCCCTCCCACACATGATGCTGCCTTGTACTGCGCGTACCACCAGCAAACAGGTCATGCTACCGATAATTGTTTCCGCCTCCGTCATGAGGTGCAAGATTTGATCGACAACGAGGTTATCCTCCCGCCCACCTCAGCCAAGTCCATTACTACCCAGCTATTGGATTTTGAGGATACTGATACTGCGAGTATGTAATCAGGGAGTGAACCACCTACGGGCGGCGCTTGGTGTATTTTTGGACATGGCGTCTGGCACGCATTTTTGAGTATCTGTGATTGCTAGTTTTGTAAATTCTGGCTTGGGTGTCGAGTCAGTCTTTTGTTCTGTTTTGAGTTTGTCTCATTGTCTTGAGTCAGTCATTTTTGCTTAAGGGTCTGTCTTGTTGTAGCAAGTCGGTCCCCTTGTATAGAATGCCAGGTGATTCTGGGGTGTCGCCTTGAACACCGTTTTGTTTTGTAATTCTCCTTTTGCTTTCTTTTTGAGTCTGTCTCTGCTGTGGAGCCAGTTGCACCCAGGAAGTCTGAATGAAATAGCTGCAGCTATCATGTTTCCGTGCTTATTGCTATTTTGGGCTAGTTGTGCCAAAGGATTTGAATGGAACGAAAGTACATTCCACCTGCTCTCTTGTGCCCTGAAAATCATTGTAATGACCTAAGTTTTTCAAAAACCTTTTTGAACACTGCGGTGAAAACAAAGAGGAAGGCATTCCTCGGGATTTGCAAAACTTTGATCAAATTGAGAGAAAGATAGGCGTGCTAAGCCTTTTAATGAATGAAATCATGCTTGTTAGCGTGAGTACTGAGAAGGACCCCGGCTTGACCCAGACTGGTTTCACACTATCTTCAGCGCGAGCGATTTGTCGCTTTCTTAAAAACTTTTAAAAACAAAATGTTTTGCGCGGCCCTGCGAAGACCTGTGTGGAATCGCTCTTGAGATTGTGCAACCTAGGATCACTCTCAGCCTCAAGACTCGATCCGTTTGTTTTCGAACCTTGAACCCATTCAGAATGTTCAACGGTCAACCGCCATGTGAGACTTGTGCGCCAGATCAGAAGCACCCCTCGAACTAGGGGCAGCAAAATGTCGGACATGCTCGAAGAGCCGAATACAACAGCCATGCTCCTAGATACGAAGGGCTTCAATCTCAAAACCATTTGGCATGGACATGTTACACTTTTACCCTTTGAGAGGCTCGCTGGGCCGAAAACCCGGAAGGGCAACCAGGCAAAAGTTAGAGCAAGGAAAAATATATACAAAAAAAGAAAAAAAAAGAAACATGCAAAAAAAAAATGCAAAAAAAGACAAAAGCAGAAAAATATATATGCAAAAAAAGAAAAAAAAGAAAAAGAAAAGAAAAGAAGCTCGCAAGTTTCGAAAACCCGCATCAGGCACCTTTGGCAAAAGTTAGAGCCTAAAAAGTGAAGGTTAAAATACCCGAGTGTACCTTAACCGGAACTACGTAAGGCTTGATTCCCATGTTTGGGATACGTAGGCAACTTCATCCTGAAGTCCAGCCCCCAACGCTTTCATAGCGCCTCAGTTCATGTAATGGTTTTGATCACCTTTGCCTCCTCTGAATCCGGTAGTTCGGTTGTGAAAACCGGAACTACGTAGGCAGCTTCATCCTGAAGTCCAGCCACCAACGCTTTCACAGTTACTGTGTCCATATATTGGTTCTGACCATCATCGTCTTCTCCATGTCCGAGAGTTCGGTCGTGATCATCACTGACGAAGACTATTTACAAAATGCCGCGGCATCATCCAAACAAGGCGCAACTTTCCATTGCCATGAGTTGCCATGAGTCACCGTCCAAACCAGGGGCAACTTTCCGTTGCCAAGCAGCCCTTTCAAGCAAGGGGCAATTTTCCATTGCCTCCGATCCGAGGTTGCGCATCTCAAGGGTAGGTTCCGCGCTCGTTGAGCGGTGGCCATTTGCAAAAATAGTTTTTGAAAATTTTTACTGAGGTTGACTATTTTCTCGAAAACTATTTCATTTTCCAAAACAAGACCATTTCTGGGACCCAAAGAAGGAAAATTTTCAGTGCTTATAGCCTGACTTGCATGATTTTCAAATCAAAAATCGAATAAGTATGTTAATCTGACTCTCATTTTGGTTAAAACTGTTTTAGTAGAAAACCAAAAAAAAATGGTCAAAGTGATGAACTGGGGGCACATTCGAGTCAGGTGTTCTGTCTTTCCCCCGTCGTCAACATGCTTGCCAAAAGGGCACTTTATTCGCCAGAAAAGGCACAACTGAAGCTGTCAGTAAAGGGCTGAAAGCTCTCAATATCCTCCAAACAATGAGGTATCAAGCCAAATGCGAAGCGCACATTAGGATGGATCAAAATACTCCATTCCCCGTCCGAAATATCGATTGAACATCACCGGAAGAAATAGCCGCGAGCTAATAGTGTTGGGCGTGAACCCACAACTTTCTATTCATCCATCGATCACCCTGGGGAGGGACGAAAAATGAGAGAATAAAGAATAGAGAGGTGTAAGTCAAGAGAAAAGTGAGGAAAAGGTTTTGAGAGAAAAATCGAGTCTGCGGGCCGAGTGATGTGAGAATCACAAATCAGAAAGGGTGGGAAGCATGCCCAGAGGAACTGGCTCCCCGAGATCTGAGGTCTTTCGTTTTTGTAAACACGTCCGTGTGTCGTGTCTTTTGTCTTGTTTAGCCCAACTTTCGTTTTGGGTCTTTTCCGAGCGTATCTTGTTGTGTTTAGGTCGTGTACCTTTTGTTTGAGTCTTTCCTGCTGTGTTCAGTTTTAGGCTCGATACCCCGATTGAAAACCCCTTTTTCAATTCCAAAAATCGCTTATGCTCAGAGTGCTGTGCCATTCTCTACATTTAGGCAAAGCAAAAGGAGAAAAGGAAAATTTGGGGCATCTGAGTGTGTTTCAACTCCAGCCGGTTTCACCTTTCGTATTCCGTCTTGTCAGATTGGGCTGTTTGTTCAGGATTTGCCGTGTACAGAATGAACGACGAGTGCTGTGTTATGGGCTGTATGCAGATTAGTCCCAGTAGAGTAAGGGTTGTGTGTTCAGAATCAGGCAGTGGGTTGCTTGGGTTGTTTTACTGTTGGCTGGTTAGTTATCTGATTATTACAGTGCAAGTGTTCAATTTTCAGACAATAAATCAATTTCATTTACATTGAGGTGTAATATGGTGTGATGCAATGCAATGTATGAGATATACAAATGTAACACTTTTTCAGACAAAAAGTTTGTTTCATTCCATCATCTTTTCAAGTACATAGTTTTGAAAACAAAAATCTGCCTGCAGCAGTACAAGGTACCCTAACTACCAACAAAAAAGGAAAAAGTACAAAAAAGAAGAAAAACAGTAAAATCTGTATCAAATGTTGAGTGGTCTTAGGCCTGAGGGTCCGTCCTAGTCCTCTTCCTGGACGAAGGTCCAGGAGCATCATCAGCACTGTCATCTAAGCCTGAGTCCGAGCCATCTCTGGTCTCCTCCTCCGACGACTCTGCCTCTGCCTCAGCCTCCGACTCCTTGTCATCATCATCAGGGACTGGAGCCCGTGAGCTACTCCCGACGTGAGTGCGCCCCGCCTTGGTGTGGGGGTATACTCTGCCCTCCCCATCTCCCCCTCGAATGGGAACGGAAGGTCCAGCTGAGGCACCTCCTACAGTGGGAATCTGGAAGGGAGGCTGAAAAGTATAAAAGGTAAACGCATCAGTATACTGTGAGCAGTTTATCAGTGCAGAATGCAATGTATGAGTACAGTGTGTAAATATGTGAGCAGTTTATCAGTGAAGAATGCAATGTATGAGTACAGTGTATCAAATGCCGTGAGATCAGTGTGTCAAGTGTGTTGTGCATTGGATTATGTGAAGCAGTTTATGTATGGTTTGAGACGTGGTCAGAAGAAAATACCGGAATACTTGTAAAGGGCCAGGAGGTCGAAGGTCCGCTGTAGCATCCCCATCATGGAGGCATTCAACTCAGGGACTTGCGGGTGTACTCAGAGGAAGCCTGCGAAAGTATCAGATGCATCAGTATTCTGCGGAATATCAAATAAACTAAAATGAAATACCAATGCAAGATGCAAAATGCAGTAGTACATACCGGAGGCAAGTCGTGGAAACCGACCAACTCGTGATCAGCAAGAGGAGAAGCAAAGGGGATCTGATAAGTCGCCCCACCCTGCCCTCTGTATGTCAGCGAGGTGGGCAGAACAGGCCAACCAACCCCCCGCCCTCTCTGAGCTCCACCCCTGTCGCGGACCCGGGCTCTCCTCGACGCTCCTGCTTCAGCCCCCGCTCCTGCCCTAGCTGCTAGCGCCACGGGCCTCTCTTCCTCAACTCGATGGCCACCACTCAGAGGCCGCATGATATGCGTTTGCACGTACTCTCTGTAGTCGCCTATGCCTCGGAAGCGGATCGCATCCCAACCGATCGTGTAGTCGGCCATCTACTCGGCAGTGAATCTCTCGGTCTCCCTCATATGCTCAGGAGGGTGAACCGGGACTATCTGCTCTGGTAACCCTAGGGTCTGGCGTAGGAAACGCTCACCCAGGTACCAAGCCCGACAGACTGGGCCCTCCAGCAGAATTCGGAAACGCGAGGTCTCCTCAACACCAGCAAATCGGTCCCGAATCGTCGCTGGCAACGGAGCCCAAGGCTGCCAGGTGATCTGAAAATGAAATACAGTTTGTTATCTACTGTCATTTGAAAATACAGTGTAAAGCAAAGCTTAAATGAACTGCAAAGTTGAACATACCTCTGCGGGAGTGATGGTGTCAAAATAGCGGCGGAAAAAGATAAACGTCTCCTGGGGCCTCCGCACACATCTCCCGTCAAAACGGCGCGAGAATGGAACGACGAGAGGAGTCTCCACGTCTGGCACGGGGGCGAGTCTCGGAAAGTAGGCATAGACCCACAACTACAAAGTAAATACCAGTATGCTTATTAGATAAAGCAGAATGCAGAATAAAGCAGAATAGCAGAGTATGTGTGTGCCGTATGTACAGTATACAGTTAGTGTAAAGCAGAGTATGTGTGTGCCATGTGTGCAGTATACAGTCAGCGTGAAGCAAACCGCAGTGTGTGCAGTGTACAAAGTACAAATAATAGAAAGTGGAAATGTAAAGCAGAAAAAGAAATGTACCTCCCAAGCACGCCAATAACCCCCGAGCAACTGTCCGCTACCACGGGAAGCTGAGCTCATGTATCCGTAGAGCGTAGCCAGAGCGGCGCCACCCCAGTCATAGCGCAGGATCTGTGTGACATCCATTAAGGCGCTGAGCAAACAGAGGGGCACGGTATTCGCCCGGTCGGCGAAAATAGTCGTCCCCAGCAAGAACATCAGAAAGCCGCGGGCATACTGCTCCACCGCCTCCTGGGTCATCGGAGCCTCCCCGGCTAAGGCTGGCTGAACCCTGTACTAGACCTCGAACCAGGAATAATAAACGAAGCTTGGACGGGCGAGAGGTGGCACCTCGCCAAGCAGATAGATCTGAGCGGCCTCACACTCGTCCATATCGGTATCAAAGGGGATCGGATCACCCCCTACCCCGATGCCTGTGAGCATCGAGAAATCATAGGGAGTCATCGTCATGTCTCCCATCGCAGAGAGGTGGAACGAGTCGGTGGTGTCCCACCACCTCTCCACTAGAGCGGCAAGGAGAGGCCTGCTCGTGGTGAGTCTGGAAAGTCCTCTGCAGAATGCGCTGAAGCCGGCCTGATCCACGATGTGGCGAACCGCATCGGGTAGCTCTGCGTACCAATCTCGAGCGGCAATGTTCCCATATCCCAGGACGGTATGGGAATCTCCTTGTTTTCAAGCAAACAATTGCGAAGCAATGCTAAATATACCAGTTTTGAAAGGCATTCAGAATTGAGACAAATACAGCATGTGTGCAAGTTTTTCAGATTCAAACAGATACCGGGTGCCGGTGTGCTTACAGTGAACTACAACGTGTGATGTGTCAGCGTGTTTGAGTGGTTCAGTGCAAATACAGCATGTGTGCAAGTTTTTCAGATTCAAACAGATACCGGGTGCCGGTGTGCTTATAGTGAACTACAACGTGTGATGTGTCAGCGTGTTTGAGTGGTTCAGTGCAAATACAGCATGTGTGCAAGTTTTTCAGATTCAAACAGATACCGGGTGTCGGTGTGCTTACAGTGAACTACAACGTGTGATGTGTCAGCGTGTTTAAGTGGTTCAGTGCAAATATGGCATGTGTGCATGTTTTCAGATTCAAACAGATATCGGGTGCCGATATGTTTGCAGTGAAATACAGTGTGTGCCGTGTGTTTGAATGGTTCAGGGCCAGTGCAGTGTGTGTGCACGTGACAGTTTCGAACAGATGTCAGTTGCGAGTGCGTTCACAGTCAACTACAGTGTACAGTGCATCAGTGTGTATCTGAGCTAAGCAATTAAAGAACATAATCAGCTATGGCAGTTGGCAGTTAAGTGTTCTACATTGCAGAAAGTAAAACAGGGGAAGGAATGTTACCTCGGAAACGCCAAAGGACAAATGAGATATAGGCTCACGCAGGAGAAGCTCTGGAGGCATCGCCCTGTCAAAGCTCCGAAACTGACGAAGACCGTCAAGGTAGCACGTGAATCGCCGGCCGGTAGGTCGTCGGGTCGAATAGACGGACACTCAAGGGGAGAAGCTCGACCCCGGAATCCATCTCATGATCCGGGGGAGTCCCACCCCGTGGAATATCATCCGCCATGTCAAAGGTGATGAGAAAATAGCCGGAAGAGGGAAAACCGGGCTAGAATACGAAGGGTCAACCGAAAAGTCAATCCCGGGAGGGCGGAAAATGGCCGAAAAAGCCGGAATGTGGAAAATGTGGGGAAATCAAGAAAAACTTGGGGGAAATGAACCCCAAGAGGCGAAAATCGAAAAAACTACACCGAAACGAAGTTTCGATCTGGTGAAAGCGTTCGAAACGCGATGAACTTCGCGAATCAAACGATGAAACGGGCGTGAAACGCAAGAAAACAGAGAAGGGAAGAGGGGAAAATGCTCTAGAGAGAGAGGCGATGAAATTTCAGCTAGAGGGAAGTAAGAAAATAGGGTTTGAAACCCTATTTTAAAAGACCCAAGGCGAAAAGTCAAAACTGCCCCGAATCAGGCATTTTTGGCCGGTCGGTTACTTTTTTGGCCAGCCAGCCAAATATTTGGCCGGTGATGTGTTTTGATGTCCGGTAGATGGCCGGTGACTTCCCCTTCTGGCCGGTGAGCCTCCTACAACCTTGTTTGGGTCAGATCTGTAGTTTGGGGCCTTCATTGCTCAAGATAGTACAAGAAAAGGCATTTCCGAAGCTCAACCGGCCTCCGTTTTGACCTTGGACCGTGTCTTCTGTGCGTGGCACTCGAATTCGTGCAAGGTGTATCCTCTCCGTATCCTTTTGTCTTTTACAAAACTCGAAAGTTGCCCCATGCGCATCTCTTTCGCACTATCTTGTGCATCACATCTCATTCACGCTATTTTGCGCACCTCAATCGCACTATCTTGTGCATGCATTCCATCGCGCTATCTTGCACATCGCACTGTCTTGTGCACTCGCGTTGTCTAACGCATCGCGCTATTTTGCGCATCTCATTGCATTTTGCATGCATTCAATCGCGCTCTCTTGCGCATCGCATTGTCTTGTGCACTCGCGTTGTCTAACGCATCGCGCTATTTTGCGCATCTTATTGCATTTTGCATGCATTCAATCGCGCTATTTTGCGCATCTTAATGCATTTTGCATGCATTCAATCGCGCTATTTTGCGCATCTCATTGCATTTTGCATGCATTCCATCGCACTATCTTGCACATCGCACTGTCTTGTGCACTCGCGTTGTCTAACGCATCGCGCTATTTTGCGCATCACGCCGTCCTGTGCACTTGCCATGGTCTAGGAGACCTTAAATCCTTGGAAGGTGCAAGACCTTCGGTGCATTGGTGTGCACAGCACATGCATATGTCATGCATTTTAAAAGTCGAAAATCATGCATAATCATGCATTCAAAAAAACACACATACTGTATATGTCATGCATCATTGTAAATACTGCATATTTCATGCATTTCCATTGTATATATCCGTTCCATTGCATATTGTAAATATCGCATTGTAGCTTACATGCATTCATTGCATCACCCCCTCCATCTATGGCTTGCACCTTTCCTTGTTGAGCTTGCTTTGGTATGTGCTCATACTTTTCACGTTGAAGCACAGTTCTGCATGTGTACGCGCCTATTCCTTAATGAACTTGGTTTGAGGGTTGCGGCACCTTTTCTGTGTTAAACATGGCTTGTATGTGTACATGCCCTTCCTAGGCAAGATTTGGTTTGGCCCGCGTGCCATATCCACTGTATATATTACATTGTAGTGTAATTTTTACATCCAGCATTAGGATCATTGTCCTTTCGTTAGCGGGTTGTTTCCCCACTTATGTCATTCCACCCAATACTTGTTCTTGTGTCCGTCTACATCACTCATAGTTCTGCATGTGTACGCGCTTTGAGGGTTGTGGCACCTTTTCTATGGTAGACGGACTTGTCACTTCCATCAATCTATTTGACATTTGTGTGGTTTTGAACCGCTCATGATTGGATCATGATTCGATTGCATTGCATATCATTTGCATTGTTTTAATTATATTGCATTTTCATTTGCATTATTATTCATAGTTTTGTATATATTACATATCATTTTGCATTCATTTTGCATGTTATGCATGTTGCTAACAATATTGTACCTGTTAAGTTTGCTTTCTTTTCAGGCACGATATTGTATGTACGGTTCTTTTGAGGCTGGTGCAACCAAACGAACCGCACAGGTATTGTATCCTCTGCGTGAGACGTATTGAGAATTGCATAATTTTCTTACATCCTTTCTGCATTGTAGTGTAGTTTGGTGTATGCTAGCTTAAAACTGTTGCAATGTATGTGCTTCGTTACAGCTTTCTTTGCATGATCATAAGTTATGCCCGGCTTTGTGCATTGTCTTGCATTTTGCCCTTACCTTCGGGCGCATATCTTGTTTGTCCTGCATGTTTGTCTAAGTCTTCGGCCTTGTCAAAAATGGGTCGTCTCTGGGCTTTGACATTCACTCTCGTCATTGTTATGACTTTCGAGTACTGTCAAAGAGGGGCAACTGTAGACACCCCATTTTTGACCGTCCTCAAGACTTGGACGTCACCGTTTGAACAGTCGGTGATTATCCATGTTTGTGTTCGTCTTGAGTTCCCGGAGGTCTCGGCTACGCGCCTTGCTTCAGGATCTCTCGACTCGACTATTTCGTGTCTGGTTTTGCAGCAAACACTTGTGCTTTGCCTTGGAGGGGCAGGGAATGGCTTGTGGGCCATCCCCACACTCCACCGGCCATGGCTTGAGGCCACCGGCTGTGTTTTGTTGCCACCGGCCAAATGTTTGGCTGGCCGGCACTATAGATAGCGCCGGCTATCTTCTTTTTTTGGTCAATTGCATTTTTGGCCGGCCGACTACTATGCATCTGCTTTTGCAGATATTTTTGTGCAGCTGGCATGCACTTTCACCCCCTCCATACACGTGTATGGAGGGATTTCCCTCTTGTTAGCTTCCTTTGGAAGCTTTACAAGACTAATTGTCTATAGAAGGAGCTTCTTCTCTCTTGTAAAGGGTTAGATAACTTAGACAACATTTTCAGAGCTTGAGCTTTAGGGTTAGGGTTTACATATATCATCTATCTCTATATCTCTCTCTCTTGTGTTTAGTGTGTGCTTAGTCTCATTTTTGGGCACAAACACCCACCATCACACCTTTTCTTGGTTGCTGAGGTACCAGAGGTCTTTCCTTGAAGCTTTTGGACTGGTTTGGAACCAAAAGAGCTGCTAGAACATTGTTTGTGAAGAGGGTCTACAAGGGTAAGACTCTTGTCCCTTTTACCCCATTTTTGCAAAGCTTTTTAGCCTATCTTGCATCTGTTTTTGAGCTTAGTATTAACATAAAAGTCTTGTTTTTGTCTACTCTAAATAGTTTGTTAAGGGTGTTTTAAGCTTTGGGGTTGTTTGACCCCTCTTAAGACTTGTTTGGCCTTGTTTTGTGCCATTTTGTTGAGCTTCAGGACCATTGTGTTTGGGCCTCCTCACCACTGAAATCTTAAGAGATTTCAGAGGTGAGGATGGTGCCTTCAGGTCCTAGAAGGAGAGGGCCACCCCCTCTCCTTGTTGTCCTTGAAATGGACCATTTTTGCCTCTTTAGTGAACACCATGTTTAGGTTCATGTTGGCCATGCCTTGACTGATTTTCATGCTTATTATGTCATAATATAGCATTGTGTTTAGTTGGTTTTGGTACACCATGCTTGCTTAGCATACATGCCTTGTAATGCCATGATTTGCCTCAACATATGCATAGCATTTAGACTACCATGCTCATGTGTTTTGGCCAAGCTTTGTGAAGCTTTTATGCATATTTTAGTGTGCTTGAGGACTATTTTCGGTTGTTTGGGTCATCCATGATTTGCTTTGTATAGATACCATGCAATCCTTCTTGTATGCCTTAAGCATTGGCCCCTCTAGCATGCCATCCTTGCTTTGTTTCAGTGGTTTGGAATCACTTGGTATGTTATTTCAGACCTCATGATGTGCTTATATGCTTGCATTTGATGTCCCTTTAATGTTTCATAAGGTTGTCATCTCATGCTCCATGTTTAGGCCTCCATGCATGCCATCCTGTTTAGGCCCCTAGGATGCCATGTCATTGTGTTTTTAGTTATGTTTCAACATCCTAAACCTCTGATTTTGGTCATTCAATTCATGCCATGTTTGGTTTTGCTAAGGGTAGTTCAATACCTCCTTAGCTTGCCTTGAGTTTTGGACCTCTAATTGCATGCTTATGCTTGTCTTGTTGGCTTGGTTTGGCACCATTTAACATGATTTTCAGAGCTTTGTTGCATGTCATTAGTCCATGTTTTTGTGCTTACAAGTTGTCTTTATGTGCTTAAGTGTTGGACCATATTTGCATGCATGTTGTGTGTGTGTTGGACCTCACTTCCATAGTATTGGCCACTGATTTTGGCATGCTTGCGAGCTATCCATGTTAGTTTAAGACCACCCCTTTGCATGTTGTTGTATGCCCACCTTGTGTGTTGTTGCATATTTGTTGTTATTGCATGATTGGAGTTGCATGGTTGAATGAAGTCACATGCTTGCTTGCATGCTTGAACACCCACATTGTGCCTTGCATACTTGTTAGTTGCATTGTCTCATGCCTTATGTCTTGCATGACCATTGTATGCCTTGTATGCTTCTTAGCATTGTCCATGTTGCATACTAGTCAACATGCTTAGGATTGCATTACATTGACATGCATGCTTTGCCTCTTGAATTGCTTGTGATAGAGGTTGAGTTCAATTTGCTTGATTATGTGCATTGCATTCCATATCAACATGCACACTTGATTCTTTGGGCCATCATGCATGGAAATGCGTGATTGGTGGTCCGAGAATCGAGGCTCATCCTCCTTTGAGTCATATACATGATAAGGAGTATGGTTGGTGCATACATTGCTTGAAATGCATTGCCATGCCAAGTTATGTCCTCTGCTGCTGTCAAACCAGTTTTTGCAGGAAGATTTGGCCGGCCGGCCATCCATTTTTGGCCGATGGAGTATTTTGTGGCCGGTGACCATTATACATGGCCGGTGACCAATCCCTTTAGCCGGTGGTGTTCTACAGCACTCAGAGAAGCAACCCTGGGACTTATGCAGTCTTCAGAGGAGGATAACAGCCAAAGCAGAGGCATCTTGTGCATGGCAGTGACTTCCGAGCGGAACCAAGCGCGCATGCATTGGACCCTCTTCCCAGGCTGCTGTTTACTGCTTAATTATATTCAATTGATTTGTCAATTAATTAGGTGTCTGTAATATTAATTAGCTTGTGGTTAGTTAATTGTATTATTCTTTCGGTCCCTCCGAGCGAGGGCAAATTTGTAATAAGTGTGGGTGCATGTGTGCATGTCTTCCAAACCCCCACTTCTTCTCCCTTTTACTTACCTGCTTTCGATGGTTAGTATTAGGGCATATTTAAATTAGCATACCTTATGCTATGCATGCGTGCATCCATTCATTTGTCTTGCATGCACCGGGCTCGGCGTATCATGCTAACTGCATAAGTATTTCAAATCTAACTTGAATACATGCTACTTGTGCATTTTCGCATGTCATTCTTAGATTAGCCGAGCCTATTCTAGCGACATTCTGTACGCGTTACATTAGCCATTTAACATGAACTAGGGTCACGCATGTTGGCTAACTAGTTTAATGTTTTGGTACGGAGTGCACTATAAGTATTTTATGCTTTAGCATCTGCATGAGTGTGAATGTTAACATGACACATGCTTACCATGTGGCTAGATGCTTATGTGATATAAACTACCTGAATGCCTGTGGGTGAAGGTTGGATTGTTTGAGTTGGAAACAACTCACTTGAAATCCTATTTTAGCCTACTTGCGAGTAGCAAATTTCAAAACATTTCCAAACAACGGATATGCAATGCTTTTTTCCAAATTAGGCGATCTAGTCTATACTTGTTTTGCTGTGCGCATCACATAGTAATTCTAGCTAATAACCGGAACAAGAACACATAACGTTTTCAAAATTGGATATCATGGTTAGTAAGGCCGATCTTCGGATCGGGCGAGAGGGGGTGCTCATAGTGTGACCTTCCCCAATCGTACCCAAGTTCCCGAGCCGAGGCAACTTTGGTGATGACGGACACGTGGCCTTTGGACCGAGTCAGGGTTTCCTAAATTCTCCCCATTAAAAAATATTTAGGTGGCGACTCTGTATCTGGCAAAGCAGTCCATGTTTGGCACTTCTTTCAAAAAACATTTGTTTCTCAAAACGATTTGCCGAATTTGGACTCTTTGGTTCAGATTAAGAACAGTAACCAAGACGAGTCCGACTGTAGCATTGATGTCCCTCGCGGACTTGTTACAATTTCTGCGACTCTGACTGCTGCAGAGTTTAGAGAGCTTGACTCGAACTCGTGATATCCCGTTTTGATTTTTGCTTATGTGTTTCTTGCATTGCATGTGCATTGGTGCGCCTAGTACACCGTGTTGGCCATCTGCTATTCCTGACGATTTGCCGGAGGCTTGCTTCGAGAAGCGTGCCATAAGGCTGACCGGTTGTGGGCTCTGCCAGTATGGGAACATAACCAAGACGAGTCCGAACTGTAGCATTGACGTCCCTCGCGGACTTGTTACAGCGGACAACGGAGAGACCAGGATAAAAGATGTTGAGAGTCCTCACTGCCATTACCATGGTATTCAAAATGCCAATCTATCGGATTCTATGCGAGATACGCGGAACCTTTCATTAGATGGCCTGCTAAGCTAGGAGAGGCTCAGAAGGACTACGACGAAAGTCACGGTGCACCTTCTATAAAGAAAAGGGGCACCGCACTGAAAATTACAACGCCATTGAGACAGCACCTGGAGGAGTTGGTTGGCAGCGAGTCACTGGATAAATACATCGAAGGAGGGACTCAACCAGCCCCCTAGGACCACAATAACCCCAACGGATGCCAATCGACGCCCCACCTCAAGGCGTAATCAATGTGATACATGGAATCTTCGAACCTGAGCATGTATGCGAGCTCAAACGGTCAATCAAAAGGCCGAGCATTAAGAGAGGTACTAAGTTGCACAACCTACCATCAAAAAGGAGACAGAGGCCACGAACATCATGTCTTTTTCAGATAGAGACTTGGCAGGATATATTGCCCTCACAATGACGCCCTAGTTGTCACTCTCCGAGTCAAGGATTTTGACGTCAAGCGGATTTGATTGACCAGGGTAGTTCATGTGCGATAATGTATTACGAACATTCAAACAATTGAAGCTACAAGACAAAGACTTGGCACCCGCCGTATCTCCCCTGATCGGATTCAATTCAATGCCAGAATGGCCAGTCAGCAAAATAATCCTACCAGTCAGAGCAAGAAGCGTGACAAAACAAGTGAAATTCTGGGTATTGAAAGTCCCCCACTTACAACATAATCTTGGGAAGAACATGGCTGCATGCCATGCGATCGGTAGCGTCATCCTACCATCAAGTAATGCGTTCCTAACAAAGCCGGGGTAATTGAAGAAGTCTTTGGAGACCAATCATGTCCAAGCAATGCTTTGTCACTGTGAATGGCAATCGCGCTGCCAAGGAATATGTTCATTCGGTGGAAGAACCTGAGAGTAATGAACTGTTCGCAGATGTCGGCAAAGCAGCTAATCAAAAAGCGGTGGAAGACTTGGTAGAGATAGAAAGATGAAAAGAACCCAGATAAGTTCTTTTGCTCGATTCGTTCGTCGTTGTCCAGCACTGAGAGATTAGAAGTCTTGGAATTCTTGACCCTACATCGAAGTGTTCACCTGGACACCATACGACATGCCAGCATTGATACTAACTTCATCTGTCACCAACTCAATGTCCACCCATCCGCCAGACCAACATCAGCGCACACCAGATCGGCACTCCACCACGCCGAGATAGTGGCGGAAGAAGTAGGAAACCTGCTAGAGGCAGGAGCAATCAGAGAGGTGCACTACCCTAGATGGATCTCTAATACGGTGGTAGTGCAAAGAAGAACGGCAAATGGCGTGTCTGTGTCGACTACAAAACAGTCAACAAAGCATGCCCAAAGGACAGCTTCCCCCTACCACGGATAGATCAACTGGTAGACCTAACGGCGGGGCATAACCGACTTAGCTTTCTTGATGCGTACAGAGGCTACCATCAAATCGCCAGTACGAACCAGACCAGGAGGTCACGTCCTTTACAACTCCAAGAGGACTGTATTGCTACAAAGGTCATGCCCTTTGGCCTAAAGAATACAGGGCAACATTCCAAAGAATGGTCACCAAGATGTTTGAGCCGTTTGTTAGGCAGAACAATGGAGGCTTACATCGACGACATGGTGGTCAAGAGCAAGGATAAGAATGACCATCTCAAGGACCTAGGTGAGATGTTTGAGATCCTAAAGAAGCACAAGTTGTGCCTCAA
>JAPPVO010004389.1:0-40371 GCA_030407325.1 Camellia japonica | reverse complement strand
ATATATATATATTCTAATAAAATGTTTTAAATTTAATTCATTCTAAATTGTTTTTTTTACATTTAAAGTATATTTTACATTATTATTTAATTATTTATTTAGTCTGTGCATCGCACGGTTCATATGTTAGTTACTGAATAATAAGAAATATACAACCTAAAAAAAAATTACTCACAAGAAAGGGAAAGGCGGGGCAATGGAAAAGATGAAAGATGAGAGGGGGAGGGGGGGGAGAGAAAGAGAGGGTTGCTCATTGAGAGAGAGAAAACTTGAAAACAAAACAAGTTTTGGATTTTGGGCTGTTTGAAATGGGGTTTTGAAATGAATTTTATGAAAATTCTAAACTAAACACGTTTTGAGTTTTGGGCTTTGAAAAATTGAATGCAAAACTCAACCAAATGCAATCTAACACTAGGTTTGAGAATCTAGGAGAGAAAAGAAAAAAAAAAAGATTATTTAAGTTATAAAAGAAAAGAAAAGAAATGAAATGATTGTGATTTCTCTCATTCTTGTTTGGATAAGTAAGAAATAAAAGAAAAGAAATGATTATGATTTCTCTCATTTTTGTTTGGTTAGATTTCATAAGAGAAAAGAAAAGAAATTATTGTATATTATATTACCAAAATAACCTTTTTATATTTTCAATCATTTTATTTCTTTTATTTTTATAGGGACAAAATTAGTATTATGAAAATATTGTTTCTTTTCTCTCCCAATCTCTCCACTTTTGGGAAGATTGAAAAAGAGGGTTTTAAGAGAAATGATTTTCTCTTTGTTTCTCTTCATTTCTTCCCATTTCTCTCCACTTAAGTTATCTAAACAAGTAAAAGAAATACATATCTCTCTATTTCTTTTATTTTCTCTTCAAATCACTCCATCCAAACATATAAGGCTCAAAGAAAAGTGGTTATCTTGTGAAGGAACTAGGAAGTAACTTGTGCAAATTATATGATGTTTTTAATTTTCGTGGTGGGAGCGACCCTAGTCTTAGAAAAAAAATGTTGAATATAACCGTGATAAAAATAATATAGTATTACTATTGAATAATAATAATTATTATTTTTATTATATATTTATATAATAAGTTGGAGGGTTTTTGAATTTTGGCTAGTGTGGCAAATTTATCATATGTGTCATTTGCTATCAATGGCTAAGAAATATGGTGGAAGGTTCAACGGTTTAGATTTGCTTCACCTAGACAAATTCCTGCCCACTACTCCTCTCACTATCCCACTCCTAATCTCTCTCACCTCTGGCACAAGACCTCCTCTCTTTAGTTTCTTTCTTTCTCTAAGATCTACTTTTCCTACCTCTTAACCTCTCTTCTATTGCAGCTTACCTACGTCCTTCCCAACTCCAACCGCTGCAAGCCTTCTCTTCCATTTCAACACCGCACCATCTATCCCCGATCATCGTAATTTTCTCCTCTGACTGATTATAGGCACACCACCTATCTTCGATCGCCATAAGGGCTTCGTTCTCACTCTTCAAGTTAGATTTTGAAGAAGGTTAGTTTAGACAACAATGATGACAAAGACCTTTTTTTTTTCTCTTTTTTTATTCAGAAAATGGAAGAAAGAACGGAGACAAAAGTGTGAAAGCAGAGGCAAATGTGCAATAGAGGAAAATGCAGAGTGAGGCGTGACTGTGAAGAGCATTTGGAGAGGAATTTGAATGTACTGCCCTTTTTACTTACTAGAAAGAAGATAAGTAAATCTTTTTTGTAAATTAGTGTCAAGCATGAGATCTTTCAAATTATTTTAGGTATCAAAAATGGTTAAGATCTATCTCACTAAAGTCAAATATATCTTGTGTAGCTCGGTTGCCATTGTTCACTCCAGCAGTTCGGTTCACTCTGATCGTCAAGTATCGAAAGGTTTCATCATTTTACCTTATTTTGATTTTTTATTTAGGTATGTGTTTGGGTTTGTATTCAAGAAACTTATGGGTTCGGATTTGTGTTTGTGTTTCTAAGATTTGTTTTTCTAAACCTTAAATTGACACGTGTTTCTAAGAATTTTTGTTTGCGTTCTATTTCTAACCTTAAATTGATTTGTGTTTCTGGGTTTTTCATTTTTTTTGTTTTGTTTTTTGTTTTTATGTTTGTGTTCTATTTTGTTTTGGTTCTAGGTTTGTGTTTCTAAGATTTTTATATGTAGCTTTCAACTAATCCTTTTGTTATTTTTCTTTGTTTCTATGACTTCAATTCCTGGTTTTCTCCTTGTGATGTCACTGTTTGTAGAGTTTTCTTAGTTGTTTATATCTTTTTATTGCCCTTAACATTATATTCATAAGTCAGTAGAGTTTTGTTAGTTTTATTTATAGATTTATTTATTTTTGTTGTTGTTGTTGAAATCTATATAAAATTAAGATGAATCTTCCTTTCAAATTCTGCAAACCCTTCAGCTCCTTCATCTGTGTTGGACACACCCGCCTTTTATTGTTATATATATATATATATATTTGTTGTTGCAGGGTATTAGTTTTAAGTATGAAAGATCTTTTCTCCTAAAATCCATGCACAATTTTTTGTTGAGTTGGAGTGTTGTAGAGAAATTATCAATTCATGTATGGCTGATGTTTTTATTGTTAATGCTTTGTACATGTGACGGAGGCATTGAAATTTGGTGAGGAGAATAGTTCTAAAGGCTCCATCAAATAGAGGTACTCAAGATTCCATCCCTTTTTTTTTGCTTATAGTTTTCAGTTTTTGTACATTCATGTTGTAAGTTGATGATTTGATCTTTTACTCGATTTTCATAGTTCAAAGACCAACTTCTTCATGTCACTTGGAATAAATTACAACCTATTTCTTGTTATTTTAATTTAATTTATCGTTATTCATTCCATTCTAAGGATTTGGGTATAATTTTGAAATAATTAAGGTTCAAAATAATTGGTTTTACCACTACAATGTTCACCAAATGCTTGATAAATTGTTTGATCGAAAAACCATTTTCATATGTTCTCTAAATGCTTGATAAATTGTTTCTCTATTTGATTTGTTTGATGTGTTTATTAATTCACAGGGAATGAAAGGTGAAGGAGATTAATCAAATGATCAAACTTTTAGTTGAGGAAAAAGTTCCCTTTTGCTAAACGTTTGACTGGGGTGAGGAAAAAGTTTCCCTTTGCTTGACTGGGTTGAGTTTATGAATTTATCTATTTTTTGGATGATGTTCTCTTTGCTAATTATTTTCATTATTATTCATTGTTTTTGGGAAAGACCAAAAAATTTTGCAATTTTTTGTTTTTTGTTTGCATTACTTCTAAATAGTTTGAATGCTCTCAATTGGATCTTAGTTGTAAGTTTATGAAATCTTTCTTTTGAGATTGTGGTTTGAAGATTTTTGAAATGGACGCTCCCTGCATTGTGGTGCCAAAGATATCCATAAAGGTTATAAAAAAAAGAGCCTTTTTCTTGGTTAGTAAATCTCTATTTTCCTTCTATATGAATGTGTCTCTATTAAACATTTTTTTTTGATATATAGTAGTTTCCTGGGCGGAGGCCACATGTGTCTGGATGCATAAAATATTTACTACATAGATTAAAAAACAGATAGGGTGTGTGGGTGTGGGATGAGGGGGAGTAGAGATCGAGGGAGGCAAAAAGTGCATATAAATGAATAAAATGGTCTGAGATAAATTGCTTCTTGAAAAGTTATCTACCTAAGTGTTGAATTCCATGTCTCTAAAAGACTGACATGCTCAACGTTAGAAATTAAATATATTTGTTGAATCATTAGTGCTTGATGATAGAGAGGCTGTAACACCCTGAAATAATTACCGTAATCCATCCACAATGTTAATAAATGACAACAATAATAAAGTAATTATCTTCCATTAAATCTAATTGAGATTACAAAAAGGGAAACATATGTGGTATACATTCGTAATGCCTAACCCTGAATCTATAGCATATATTTCAAATAAAAGAAAAGAATGGAAGTTAAATAGATAAAAAATGGCCTAAAGACTTACAACTTTCCAAGATAGTTCTTGGTTACAACAAAAGTGGACTTTAGGTCCAATACATTTAAAGCCCTTGGCTATACAAAAATGATTACAACAAAAAGAAGCACTTGCTCCAAATCGTTTCAAGCTACTGCCTTGGCAGAGACATATCATTAGCACTTGAAATGTTTTTCCCATATAGGGTAAGTCAAAACCCAATAGTTTTAATCCAACACTGTATATGAATCTTAACAAAGCTATAAGGTGAATGCATATGTAATTTTTGTGCCAAAATATTTTTATATCTCTTTCCAAAACCATGTGTAGACACCCCATTTTTGATCGCCCTTAAGACTTGGGCACTTTTTTTAAACACCCCATGATGCAAATTGGAATATGTCATTTTATGAATGTCTCAGCAGAAAAATCAAATTGAACCTTTAATTCCAAACCTCACCCATTTTGGCCATCACTAATATTTTGTTAATTTGTAGTATTTTATAATTTTATGTGTGTGTATTAAATTATGTGTGTGCATATCTTTTAGGTGTGTTTTATATAAATTGATAAATATTTTATAATAAAAAAATAGAAAAGTAATAAAACAAAAAATATATATATATATAAAAATAAAAATATAAAATAATAATAAAAAAAAACAAACAAACAAAATCAGTCAGTGAGTGTTTTAAAAAAAAAGAGAGAAAAAGAAAAGATGCTAAAAAAAAAAGATGTGAAATGATTATGTTTGTTGTTTGGTTTTGTTGAGTGGCCTCGTGGATGGCCTCGTGGATGACTAATAAAGAATGAAGGAAAGATGACTAAAAAAGGATGAGGGAATAAAAAAAGAAAAGGGAGAGAATAGATAATGGGGGGCTCTCTCTATCATGGAGGAGGCCTATACTCACAAAAAAAAAAAAAGGCTGGAGACACACGGTTAGAGGGAGAGGGCAAACTACCTATACACAACACACACTCCCCTCTCTCGGCGGGGTAAAGAGGAAGAGGAAGAACAACACATGCAGACAGAGGAGGGAGAGACACACGGGTAGAGTGAGAAAAAGAGACCCACATTCAAGCTCTCTCTCTCCCCGATCACACCACACACCACCACTCACAGCCACCATTCAAACACACTACCATATACACGGCACCCACACACCCATGCACAGCCATCACGGCACCCACACACCCATTTTCAGGAGGAGGGCTCTCCCTCTCTCTCAAAAAAGGAATACACAGTTTAGAGAGAGAGAGGAAGGAAGGGGTGAAGGAGAGAAAGGTGAGAGAGAGGAAGAGGCCATGCACACACGGCTCTCTTCCCTCACACCATGCACGGCTCACACATGCACACATATCCCACACATCACACACATGCAGCCATACTTCCACCACTGCCATCACACACGCACCATGCACACACAACACCACAAACCCAGCACACACTTCATACACCACAAACCCAGCTCACACTCCCACTCACTCACGGCATGACTCACACACACAAACCCAGCTCACACTCCTACTCACTCACGGCATGACTCACTCACACCCACATACCCAGCAGCTCACACTCCCACTCACTCACGCATGACTCACTCACACGGCACTGCTACATCCAGCACACACCACTCCATACACACACACACACAACTCACTCTCCTCCCATACACACCACACCACACACACACCATTGATATACACCATACACACACACACGGGCACACACCCAGCAGCTCAAAACACACACCATACACATGGCTGATACACACACACCACCCAGTCACCAAACCCACGGCTCTCATGCACACACGGCAACCCAGCCACTCCATGCACATCACCACTCTACACACACTCTCGGCAGATTCACACACGACACAGACCATGCAACACTCTACACACACTCTCGGCAGATTCACCTACCCACAGACCATGCAACACTCTACACACACTCTCGCAGACACCCGACCAGACCACCACGGCAGCTACACACCTACCAACTCCACCCTCTCAGGTCATCCACAGCTGCAACTCAACAACCAGCAGTATCACCAACTACTCCACTGCCGAGCTGCCACCAGCAGCCCACTGCCGAGCCACCACCAGCAGCCCCACCAACTACTCCACTGCCGAGCCACCCACCGCTGCAACTCCATGACCGAGCCACCATCTCAATTAACTAATTGATGTTAATTAATTAGTGTAGTCCTAGAATTAATTAGTTTAGTAAGTTAATTTAGTTAATTAGAATTTGATATTAGCGTAATTAATTAGTTTCACTAATTAGAATTGTATAAGTAAGGTCATTAGAATGTTACTGTAATTAACTAATTAGTGTAATTAATTAGTTAGTGAATTAGACTTTTATAATTAATTAATTAGTTTAAGTAGTTAGTTAGTGAATTAGACTTTTATAAGTAATTAATTAGTTTACGTGGTTAGGTCATTAGAATTTTATAATGCATTCATTAGTGTAATTAATTAGCTAAATTCTAAGTTGTAAAATAGTTAGATTAATTAAATGATGTTGTAGCTAGCATAGTTAATTGATTTGTTTTGTAATAATTAGTTAAGTAATTTAGTTCATTCGGACCCTCCTGCGTGAGGGCGCATTATTTCATTCGGACCCTCCTGCGCGAGGGCAAACAAACTTGTAATAAGTGGCGTGTGCGTGTGTGTGTGCGCATGTCTTCCAACCCCACGTCTTTCTCCCTTTTATTTATCAGCTTATGATGGTTAGTTTAGAGGCATCATGTTTAATTTAGCATACTCATGTTTGCATCCACTTGTATTGCATGCACCAAGGCTCGGTTCATCATCCAATTCGCATTGTCGTTTCCATACTTCTCTGAATACATGCTTAGACCGCATGCGATCAAATCATCTCATATGTCATATTAGTAGCCGAGCCTAGTAATTGCATATCACATGTGTTGTATAGTTAGGAATCATGCATATTTTCTAACTTTGTTTTATAGCTTGTTCGCGGGACGTCGGTAAATATGTGAGTTGTTATGCTTTAGCATCCCGCTTGTACATAATTTTCTTATTATGTTTAGCATCCTACCATGAGGCTAATTGCTTAAATGATAAACTGTTTGAATGCCTGTGGATGAAGGCTTGTTGCTTAAATTGGAATGATTCAGCAAATGTACGTTTTAAGATTCACAAACCTTAAGCCCACCTAAGGGTGGCAAATTCAAACCCTTTTCGAGAAACAAACATGAAATTGAATTGTTCCAATTTGAGCAAACTAGTCTATACCTTGTATGCTTCACATAATAAATTTTAAGATTTATTAAATAATCAGAATAAGAACATATATTGTACATAAGAATCACATCATAATTAGTAGAGGCCGATCTTTGATCGGGTGAGTGGGGTGCTCATTATTGACCTTCCCCTCTCATACCTAAGTTCCCGAACCAAGACACTTTGGTAACGACGGACTAATGGCCTTTGGCACGAGTCACGGGTTTCCTAAATTTCCTATAAATATTTAGGTAGCGACTCTGAAATCTGGCAAAGCAGTCCATTTTTGGCAGTTGATTCAAACATCGATTTTCCAAAAACAATTGCCGGATTTGGACTCTTTTTGTGTTTCCACTGTTTCACATTGCACTTGTGAAATCAGATTCAGAACCAACACAAGTGGAGTCCGAACTGTAAGGGCTATTTCATTCTTCCGAAAGGGGGCGCGAAAAGCCGAGCTACAGTTTCTGGCGACTCTGCTGGGGATTTAGAGAACTTGACTTGAAATTTATGATGTGAATTTTTATCTACATTTATATGTTCTTTGCATTGCATTTGCATTGGTGCGCCTAAGTCCCTGTGTTTGCCATCTGTTATTCCTGGACGGTTTGCCGGAGGCTTGCCTACAAAGCTTGCCAAAAGGCTGACCGGTCATGGGCTCTGTCAAGTTGGGAACACAACCCTTGGATCTGGATTACCGCTGTACCGTTTGATCCTCCTTTCACTTCTCGGTGTTAGGTGTGAGAGGTATATTAGGTAGTCTTGCTGAGGTACCCTTTTTGACCAATCGGCCTAGCTGCATATAGTAAAGCCATAGTGACTATTCCAACTTAGGACAGGATGCCACCCATTTGTAGGATGTTGTGAAGCCGCTTGTTTGAATAGTGAACCCTAGATCATCTCAAAAGTTAGGACAGGATAACCCCACCCTCCATAGGGGTGTTTGTTCTCTTTCCTGCTATGTGTTCTGTACAATTTATTGGATTTATACAGGGGTTCTCAAATTCTGAACAGTGGTTCAAGCATTTCAGTTTGTGGGGTTGAGTTCAGTGTGTCAGTATGAGTTAGCAGTAATAAGTGATCAGTTGAGTCGAAACGCTGCTAAAATCCTGATATGGGTCCCATTATTGTTTTAGGTTGCAAACATGGCTTCCAAAAAAAAAAATAAAAAATAAAAAATAAAAAATAAAAAAAGAAAAAAAAGAAAAAAAAACTAATACCAAGTCAACTAATTTTATTTGTGTTGTTATTTTACACCAAAAAAAAAAAAAACAAAGTCATCATTCATTGTTTTTGTTTTACCAAAAAAAAAAAAAAAAGAAAGGGGTTTGTTTTTTTTTATAATGTGTTTTTGTTTTTATAAAAAAAAAAAAAAATCATCGAATCATTTTGTTTGTGTCGTTTTTGTACTTCTTGTTTTTTCAAAAAAAAAGGTTTAAAAAAAAAAAAAATGGGAATGGGGTTTGTTTTTCATAAAAAATGTGTTTTTGTTTTTTGAGTACATATATGAAAAAAAAAAAAAATTTTGATATCCCACAAGTCCACCAGTGTAAATAAATAAAACTTGTGGGATATCCGACCATTTCTGTAATTGGGGAGTGACCACTTGTTGATTAGACGGGCTTTATTTTGAATGTTGTGGATGGCCCACACGTTGACTGGCAATTTGAGAATGGTTTTATTCTGAGTTCTGAATTGAGTATTGAGTCTAAGTTTGATTCCACCAAGTTTGTAGAGTTGGGATCAGACTCGAGTCATTCTAGTGAGTCAAAGTCTGTTGATTTCAAAAGTGTTAAATCTAGACATTTCTGTCCTGTCTAGATATTCTTTGTCTTTTTCTTTTGAGTCTGTTGTCATTGTTGAGTCATAGTCTCTTTCCAATAAACCAAAAAAAAAAAAAAACACCAAAAACAAAAAAACAAAACAAAATGCCATAGAGTCTGCCTACTTCTCTGTGCCTTTAAATCATTGCCTTGACCAAAGGTTTTGAAAACTTTTTTCAAAACTCTGATAAAAACAAAGAGGAAGAATTTCCTCGGGATTTGCAAATTTTGATCAACTGAGAGGAAGAGAGGTGTGCTAAGCCTTTGATGAATAAAATCATTTTTGTTAATGTGGGTACTGAGAAGGATCCTGGCTTGATCCAAATTGGTTCTATCTTGTCTTCGTAAGAGTACGAGTGATTAGTCACTTTGTAAAAAGATTTCAAAAACTGTTTTTGCGTGGTCCTACGAAAACATGCCTGGAATTGATTATACAGCATAGGGTCCCTCTTGACTCAAGGTCCGACCTCCTTAGCTCCTTAGCTTTCAAACCATTATTCGAAGTATTCAATGATCAACCAAAGTGTAAGGCTTGCATAGCCAAATTGGAAACAGCCCTTGAACTAGGGGCAAAGATGTGATTCAAATAAAGACAGCCCTTCAACTAGGGGCAATAAGGTCGAATGTGATTCCAGATTTGAAACAACCCTTGAACTAGGGGCGAAAAGTGTGAGGCTTACATATCCTAAAATGGAGACAACCCTTGAACTAGGGGCAATAAGGTACCACCCTTGAGAGGCTCGCTGGGCCGAAAACCCGAAAGGGCGACCCAGGCAAAAGTTAGAGCACAAAAAAAGAAAAGAAAAAGAAAAATGAACAGCTCGCAAGGTTGAAAACCCGAAAGGGCGGCTTTGGCAAAAGTTAGAGCGTAAAAGGAGAGTGTCAATACCTGAGTGAACCTTAGCCAAAACTATGTGGGCTTGTGATTCAGATTGGAAGCAACCCTTGAACTAGGGGCAAGAAGGTTGGATGTGATTTCGATTTGAAGCAGCCCTTGAACTAGGGGCAAAAGGTTGGATGTGATCAAAGAGGTAAAACTGAATCGTTTCCCAAAGAAGACCGCCCAGAAAGGCAAAACCCAGAATTTGAGAGAATGAATGTTATTATTGAAGGACAGTCGAGTTCCTATCCACTACACTAGGGGCAAATGCAGACCCAATTAGCCAGTCCCTACATCATCATATCTACTGGTCAAGTGTAGTAGTTGTTCTAATAGATGGCCTAGAGATTTCCCCCCCAATCAACATGGACAAAGTAAAATGAAAGTAACCCTTGAGAGGCTCGCTGGGCCGAAAACCCGGAAGGGCGACCCAGGCAAAAGTTAGAGCAGAAAAACAAAAAAATTTTAAAAAAAAATGAAAAAAAAAATAGATAGAAAAAAAATAATAATAATATAACCAAAAAAAAAAAAATGAAATGATGATGAAACAAAAAGAAGAGTGTCAATACCCGAGTGAACCTCAGCCGGAACTACGATGGCCTGATTCCTATCTTGAGGATACGTAGGTAGCTTCCTCTTGAAGTTCGGCCCCAATAATTTTTGTTAACTCATTCATGTCGTCCATGTTTGATTGGTGTATCTATAGTCGACTTGGTTGTCCTATCCGTGTTTGATTGGTATATCTTCATTCTGCTCAGGTCAGTTGGTTCGAGTCAATTCGGTTCGGTTTAGTTCGGTTCGGTTCGGCGGTTCGGTTCAGTCCGGTTTTGCTCGGTTTCATTCGATTTGGATCGGCTCGGTTCGGTTCGGTTATGGTTAGGGACTATGCACCCCGATGGTTGATTCCATGTTAGTTGAGTAGTGACCATTTGTAAAAATAGGGCTTGATTAATTTGAATGAAGCTGACTAATTTTTCTCGAAAATTGTTCTATTTTTTTTGCAAACTTGGACCATTCTTTGGATGTGAAAAAGGAAAATTTTCAGTGTTCACAATTTAGCTTACATGATTTGAAACAGAAAATGGAATGAGTAGGCTAATCTAACTCTCATGTTGATCAAAACATTTTACAAAAAAAAAAAAAATAAAAATAGAAAAAAAAATCAAGAAAAAAAATTCAAGGTAATGAATTAGGGGCATAGTTGAGTCAGTGATTCTGTCTTCTCCCACTCGAGTCAACTCGTCAGTGTATATGAGTGTGTAGTTACACTAGTCAGTGTTTTTATACCAATCAGTGTATCGAAGTGTGTATCCATACCAGTCAGTGTATTTATACCAGTTAGGGTATTCATACCAATCAGTGTATATAAGTGTATTCCTTTCATACCAGTCAGTATATTTATACTCGTCAGTGTATTTATACCAATCAGTGTATCGAAGTGTGTATCCATACCAGTTAGTGTATTTATATCAATCAAGGTATTCATATCAATCCAGTCAGTGTGTATAAGTATGTTTCTTTAATAACAGTCAGTGTATTTCATACCAGTCTGTGTTTGTATTGTTTTATTTCGTTTGTTTTTCTTGAGTCAGTTTTATTTTTATTCAGGTCAGTATGAATCAATGTCCAATTCAGAGTGCAAAAGTTAATCATTTTCAAATCACACAAATTGTTTTCAAGCTCAAAATGCCAGTCACGCCATCGATGTACAAAAACTAAACTGATTTTATTACAGTCAGGGGAGGACATCCCCGATTACAGAGACTTCAAAAAAAAAAAAAACAACAAAAATACAAGACTCCAAAAATAATTAAAAAAAAAAAAAACAACATAACAAAAAAAAAAAAAAACAAAACAAAACAAAAAAATACAGAACTACCAAAAAAAAAAACAGAAAAGAAAAAAAAAAAAAAACAGAAATACAGAAAAAAAAGAAGAAAACCAGAAATACAAGAAAAACAAAAAAAGAGAGAAAAGTAAAAGAAATAAAAAAAAGAGGGTCTTGTTCTTCTTCTTCTTCTTCTTCTTCGCCGGTGCCGGCCACATGCGGACTTTACTTCTTCGGCTCTTCCGTCGCCGAGCTTTTCCTCTTTTTGTCGTCGATCTTCGAAGGCTCTGCTCCAGTACTTCCTCCAAGAACGACCACAGTGTTGCCACCGACAGAGTCGGCTCCCCGCCGACCATCAAAGGAGAGGTACGAAGGTCCTCCAAATCGGGCCATAGAGGTGGAGTGCCTTTTCAGCTCCTTGTTTTCAGCCTTCAGCTCCTTGTTTTCGGCCTTCAAGGCACAAATCTCTGCCCGTGCATCTCTGTACATGCACTGAGTAGGGAGAGTTGGGCAGTGAGCTGGTATACCTCACACCTTGCTCTGCAGACGGTGAGACAGGTTGGTGACCGCCGCCACTGTCTCCATACAGGACCTCAACGTGTAGTGGTTGGCCTCGATATCACTTTGAGTAGCCATCACTTGCTCAACTGAGAGTGTGGGAAGATTAGGTTGAGTAAGAGCAGGAGCACTTGGCCCAGAGGAGCTCGATGGATTATTCAGATCCGGAAAAAGAGAGAGAGGGCGAGACGAAGCCATGTATAAGAGAAGAGAAGAAAGAAATGGCAGAAAAGAAGGGAGTCACAGAAGAATGGCAGAAAACGATGAGGAAAAGAAGGAAAAGGAGAAAGATGGAAGAGTGATGGAGAAGAGTGATGGAGCAGAAGCAGAAGAAGAGAATGGAGAAGAAGCAGAAGAAGAGAGTCGTTAAGAAGAAGAGAAAAGAGATACGGAAGAGAAGAAGAAGACAAGAGAGAAAGACAAAGAGAGGGAGAGGGTCGAGGTGAGCGTCGATCGAGGGGGCTGCTTTTGTCGGCCATCGACACAAAAGCAGAGCCCGCGTGCCAAATGCGGCAAGGGACGCGGGCGATTTGTATATGCATATATGTATATATATTGTATAGTTATGTAATATAGATATTTGTTTGAACATTTTGGTCATATGAGTGGCTTGGGTTCAGTGGTTTGGCCCAATGGGTTCAGGGTTTGGAAAGCCTAAGCTCGAGGTCAGGGGTTCGAACCCCACTTTGAGTGTTTCTTTCTTTTGTTTTGTTTTCATTTTATGTATAAATATGTCTTATATATTTGTTTGAACATTTGAGTCACAGGTGTGGCTTGGGTTCAGTGGTTTGGCCTAGTGGATTAAGGATTGAGAGGCTGAGCCCGAGGTCAGGGGTTCAAACCCCACATTGAGTGTTTCTTTTATTTTATTTTGGTTTTATGTATATATATGTCTTGTATAGTATATATATATTTGTTTGTATATTTTGTCATAAGAGTGACGTGGCTCAGTGGTTGAGGACTCGAAGGCCAGGCTTGAGGACAGGGGTTCGAAACCCCGCATCCCCACATCCATGCATTTTGTGTTTTTCTTTCTTTTTGCGTGTTTTGCGTACGTGTGCTGACGTCAGCAAACGGAATATGCCTTCTCAGTAACGGCATCTTCCCACTGACGGCAGCCAAACAAAATATTCCCCACCTATGTATATCTCTGTATATATATCTGTGTATACTATGTATATATCCGTATATATCTGTATATAGGTCCGTATATGTCTGTGTCGTATATACCATATATATCTGTCTGTGTATATATCCGTCTCTGTCTGTGTATACGTTTGTATATGTATATATGTATATTGTATGTATATATCTGTGTGTATTTTTGTCTGTATATGAACATATATATACCATGTATATCTGTCTGTGTATATATCCGCCTCTGTCTGTGTATACGTTTGTATATGAATATATGCATACTATATGTACATATCTGTGCATCTATCACGTAATAATCTCACTTCGTTCACCTACCACACAAATTTCAACTTCAATTCCATCACACTATCTTGTGCACTCTCATGGTCTAGGAGACCTAAAATCCCTGGTCTAGGAGACCTTAAATCCCCGGTCTAGGAGACCTCAAAATCCCTGGTCTAGGAGACCTCAAAATCCCCGGTCTAGGAGACCTCAAAATCCCTGGTCTAGGAGACCTTAAATCCCCGGTCTAGGAGACCTCAAAATCCCCGGTCTAGGAGACCTCAAAATCCCCGGTCTAGGAGACCTTAAATCCCCGGTCTAGGAGACCTCAAAATCCTTGGTCTAGGAGACCTTAAATCCCCGGTTTAGGAGACTTCAAAATCCCTGGTCTAGGAGACCTTAAATCCCTGGTCTAGGAGACCTCAAAATCCCTGGTCTAGGAGACCTTAAATCCCCGGTCTAGGAGACCTCAAAATCCCCGGTCTAGGAGACCTTAAATCCCCGGTCTAGGAGACCTCAAAATCCCCGGTCTAGGAGACCTCAAAATCCCTGGTCTAGGAGACCTTAAATCCCCGGTCTAGGAGACCTCAAAATCCCTGGTCTAGGAGACCTTAAATCCCCGGTCTAGGAGACCTCAAAATCCCCGGTCTAGGAGACCTCAAAATCCCTGGTCTAGGAGACCTTAAATCCCCGGTCTAGGAGACCTCAAAATCCCCGGTCTAGGAGACCTCAAAATCCCCGGTCTAGGAGACCTTAAATCCCCGGTCTAGGAGACCTCAAAATCCCCGGTCTAGGAGACCTTAAATCCCCGGTCTAGGAGACCTCAAAATCCCCGGTCTAGGAGACCTCAAAATCCCTGGTCTAGGAGACCTTAAATCCCCGGTCTAGGAAACCTTAAATCCCCGGTCTAGAGACCTCAAAATCCCTGGTCTAGGAACCTTAAAATCCCCGGTCTAGGAGACCTCAAAATCCCTGGTCTAGGAGACCTTAAATCCCCGGTCTAGGAGACCTCAAAATCCCCAGTCTAGGAGACCTCAAAATCCCTGGTCTAGGAGACCTTAAATCCCCGTCTAGGAGACCTCAAAATCCCCGGTTAGTTTAGAGGCATCATGTTTAATTTAGCATACTCATGTTTGCATCCACTTGTATTGCATGCACCAAGGCTCGGTTCATCATCCAATTCGCATTGTCGTTTCCATACTTCTCTGAATACATGCTTAGACCGCATGCGATCAAATCATCTCATATGTCATATTAGTAGCCGAGCCTAGTAATTGCATATCACATGTGTTGTATAGTTAGGAATCATGCATATTTTCTAACTTTGTTTTATAGCTTGTTCGCGGGACGTCGGTAAATATGTGAGTTGTTATGCTTTAGCATCCCGCTTGTACATAATTTTCTTATTATGTTTAGCATCCTACATGAGGCTAATTGCTTAAATGATAAACTGTTTGAATGCCTGTGGATGAAGGCTTGTTGCTTAAATTGGAATGATTCAACAAATGTACGTTTTAAGATTCACAAACCTTAAGCCCACCTAAGGGTGGCAAATTCAAACCCTTTTCGAGAAACAAACATGAAATTGAATTGTTCCAATTTGAGCAAACTAGTCTATACCTTATATGCTTCACATAATAAATTTTAAGATTTATTAAATAATCAGAATAAGAACATATATTGTACATAAGAATCACATCATAATTAGTAGAGGCCGATCTTTGATCGGGTGAGTGGGGTGCTCATTATTGACCTTTCCCTCTCATACCTAAGTTCCCGAACCAAGACACTTTGGTAACGACGGACTAATGGCCTTTGGCACGAGTCACGGGTTTCCTAAATTTCCCATAAATATTTAGGTGGCGACTCTGAAATCTAGCAAAACAGTCTATTTTTGGCAGTTGATTCAAACATCGATTTTCCAAAAACAATTGCCGGATTTGGACTCTTTTTGTGTTTCCACTGTTTCACATTGCACTTGTGAAATCAGATTCAGAACCAACACAAGTGGAGTCCGAACTGTAAGGGCTATTTCATTCTTCCGAAAGGGGGCGCGAAAAGCCGAGCTACACCATGCAATGCCAATTTAATATCATGGTTCATAGATCATTTCTTTTACAATAGAGAATAGGGCAATGAATCACACTTTGGAAATTTCAAAACAATACAACTTTTCTTGGAAATTTAGTCCAGAGGAAACCGTAAACTGGAACCCATGTTAACGTAGGCTATACAAGTACTACTATTGCCATTTCACGGAAATTTCATCCACGGGATCAGCACCCATGTATACACGCGGTTTTTCAAGACTTTCATCCTGGATACTCAGGCCAACTTAATTCAACATTTCAATTCATGTTTCCTAGATTCACCATTTTTCTCAAAACGATAAACATTTTCAATGCATAAGTGTGAAATAATGTTCGATGCAAATGAATAAGAAAATAGTTTCAATTCTCCTAATTCACATACAATTTCTACAATAATCATGGCTATCCCCCACCGATAGTCCAAAACAGATATTTCTAAACAGATAGTTTATATTCCATAAAGATAAACTTTCCAAATCTCACGAGGTGAGTGATCATACATATCCAACTTCACCATCTTCATAAATACCAATTCAATTTCATAATTTTAACACCAATTTCATTATTTATACAAAACCAACATTTGAGATAATTAGGGCTAATTCCTTACTTCTTTCAAAATCAACTCCAAGTATCAAAATCAACCATTTCCACCCAACTCAACATTATTTCCAACATAAAAATCATTTTCAAGAATCTATTTGAAAACCCTTCTTTTGATTTTTACCCAAAACCCTAGGTTATTCCAAATCTTCCAAAACTCTCAATGTTATTTAGAAATAACAAATGACTAAGTTAAAACTCATAAAAAGTGTAGAAAGTATCCCTATCTCAAGCTAGAACACAAGAGAGAGAGAGAGAGTGAGTGAGTGAGGGAAATCCAAAGATGCCAAAAACCAACTTTGCTCCGGTTAAAACGACACCCACGTTGAGCTTTACCTTTTTAATAAAGGCACATGGGTGAAAAGATCAACAAATCTAAGTGTATTTGAGGGAAATAAGTGAGTTAGAGAGAGATGGAGAAAATAGGGTTTTGAAATGTTTAGAGAGAGAGAAAGAGGTGAAAAAGTGACTCAGAAAAGTGATTTTATGAACTGATATATGCATAGTTCGCTTGAGCGCAAGACTTGTTGCTTGAGCGACCAGACACAATAAGTTGTTTCGCTCAAGCGCAGAATACACATTCTTAGAAGTTTTGCAGACAGAGGTCGTCGCTCGAACACAGGAAACTTCGCTCGAGCGAAGAATACAAACTCCCAGTATTTTTTGCAAACTTGCAAAAGTACTGGAGTTTCATAAAGACCGCTCGAGTGCAAGAAGCTTTGCTCAAGTGAAGGGGCAAAAATCTGGGCAACAAAAGTTTAAAAAACAAGCTACTAACCTGTTCCAAGCACAACCAACACGACCCAAAAGCCAAACACAAAGAGGTATAAGTAGAAATGAGACATGAATAGCTATAAAAGACAATGAAACTCGGATTCAACACATACAATGGGTCGGGTCTGAACCAAAAATGCTATAACCTCCCCCCTTAAGGAATTTCGTCCCCAAAATTTTAAATCAAATGTTAGAACCACATTTTGACCAATTACAACATTGATAATAATTTCAAATCATCACCATGATCCATCCACCGGTCATTCATTCTCATCAACAAGATAAATATCTGCTCATTACTGAATATACAATTCAAATTTTCAAAACATATACAATGTTTATATTACATTAACATAACAGAGTTTCAATTTCATGTTCAAATATTACTAAATAAGTCCAGATATTTCTCACAGACTTCCGCCTCATACTCCAAAGTGGCCTCTTCAGCCCCGTGGTGTCGCCACAACACTTTTACCAAAGGAATTGTCTTGTCTCACAAGACTTGGTCTCAAGTATCTAGAACTCTAACAGGTCTCTCCTCATACGAGGCATCCTTGTCAACCTCTAACTTAGTCCAATCCAACACTTGTGAAGGATCTAGCTCATACTTTCAAAGCATACAGATATGAAATACGTCATGAACCCCGGAAAGCTATGGCAGCAAGGCCGAGCGATAAGCTACCTCTCTAATTGCTCTAGGATCTCAAAAGACCCGATAAATCTAGGAGATAACTTCTCACTCTTCCCAAACCTCATTAAACTCCATCTAGGTGATATTTTCAAGAAGACGTAATCCCCTACCTCAAAGGATAACGGTCTCCTCCTGTGATCAGCATAGCTCTTCTGATAACTCTGAGCCGTAACCAACCTCTTACGGATAAGTGCAATTTTCTCTGTTGTTTCCCGGACTAACTTTGGACCCAACATTGGTGCATCACCCACCTTGGCTCAACACATAGGGGATCTACACAGTCCGGCATACAAGGCTTCAAACGGTGCCATACCAATACTCAACTAGAAGCTATTGTTATATACAAACTTCACTAAGGGCAAGTGCCACTCCTACGACCCCTTAAAATCAAGGAAATAACCTCGAAGCATATCCTCAAGGATCTGAATAGTATGCTCGGATTGTTCTTCAGTCAGGGAATGATAGGCGGTGCTAAAAGTCAATCTAGTGCCCAAGGCGTTCTATAGACTCTGCCACAACCGAGCCGTAAAGCGTGGATCTCTATCCGAAACGATGGTCACAGGGACCCTATGGAGCCGAACAATGTCCCTAATGTAAAGGTCAGCTAGAAAATCTATTGAGTCATTCGTGCACATAGGTACAAAATACGCTGACTTGGTCAATCGGTTAACTACCACCCAAATGGTAGTTAACTTTGTAGTCGGTTGGCCTTGTAACTTTGGTGTTTTCTTAATTTCGGGGACGAAATTCTTTAAGGGGGGTTATAGCGATCCCGGGTTTTACCCCTTTATGTACAGTGTTCCGGACTTAGGTCCCGTAGTATTGGCTGTTGTATTATCTTATTTCCGTCCTTCAACACTTTGTATTTGAGTTATAGGATGTGTTGGGCAGGTTGTTACATGTTGGTTGAACTTAGAAACCAAAAGTAGTTGCCCAGATTTTCGCCTTCACGCTCGAGCGGACTCTTCGTTGTTGTTTCTCCGCTCGAGCGGGTGTTTTGACGCTCGAGCGTGATTTTCCATCCCCCAGTATTTTTCCTTGCAGTGTTGGACGCTCGAGCGGGAGTTCTGACGCTCAAGCGTGAGTTTGTGTGTGACGCTCGAGCGGGAAGTTTTACGCTCGAGCGGGGACCTGCTTCAGCAAAAGTTCTGGGAGTGTGTATCCGCCGCTCGAGCGGGAGTTTGTGAGTGACGCTCGAGCGGGGTTTTCTACGCTCGAACGGGGCGGCTTTTATATCAACTTCGGGATTCCATTTTTGAATCACTTTTCAACATCCTTTCTCTCTCTTACTTTTCCGAAAAAGCCATTTGAGAGCCTCTCTCACTAAAACTCAACTTCTCTCTAAGTATTGATCTAGTAAGAGTGATTTCCTCACCTTTGGCCTTTACAAAAGTTGTGTTGATCGTCGAGGGCTACGTTTTGATCCGAGCATATTGAGTTTTGGAGCACTTTGAGTTTCGTCATCTTCTCCTTTTGAGCTCCAAATTTGAGGTAGGGATATCCTACTCCTCCTTATGAGCTTTGTCTTTGAATCTTAGCATTTTGATATGTTGGGGGTTGTTGGGTAATTTTGAGAAAGTTTGGGTCTTTGTGCAATTTTACAAAAGATAGGGTTTTACATATATATGAACCTAGATGCATGTTTGGCATAAAGAAATGAGATTAGTGTTGATCTATTGAAGAAAAGTGGAACCTTAGGGTTGTTATGTAGATTATGGGTAAAGCCTTAATTACATAGATGAATTAATTTGTGTAATTAATTTAGAGAAAAGAAGTTTTGATTGAGAATGTTGAAATTGGAAATGTACGGGATTAAAGGGTGTAGTTGGATTCGTTTACCGCTCACGTATGTAAAATGTTAATATTATTTCCACTTAATGCATTTATTTCCTGTTTAGAAATAACTGCTTGGGGCTATCGGTGGAGGATAGTCTTGATTGTTGAAGACAATGCATGAAGATTAGGCAAACTAAAACTAATCTATTGAGTATGCTACTGAACATGGCGATTGGTTTAATACATCAAAATCTTGCATTGATAGATTGAATTTGTATATGATAATTGTTTATATACATTGTATTGTGTGGGAGGAGAACGGGGCTGTACTCCACAGTTTATTGGAAGAACGGGACTGGACCTCTAAACCAAATTTTGTGTGACAGTGATACAGCACTACAATGTATATCAGGCTGCAAATTAGAAGTGTTTTTGTTTCATTAATACAGCACTACAATGTGTATTATTTGAGACTTATGGAAGTGTTTGTTTTGATTTGATATAGCACTAAAATGTATATCATTATTATTCGTGAAGTATGGAATTGTTTGTTTGATTTGATATAGCACTAAAATGTATATCGTTTGAGAAATATAGAAATGTTTTGTTTGACTTAGATACGGCACCAACATGTGCATCCATCATAAATTTCGAAAGTGTTTTAGTGATGAATTATGATCTCATCAAATGATTTGGCCAGGGCACTGAGCCTTGTTTTCAAACTCTAAGTTGAATAAGAAATGGAAAGTGAATAGTAACATAGACACAAATGTCATGGAACAGTAATGTGATGTAAACGAATGTACAAGTGTTGACCATCTATCAACTGCCAATCTTTTAGTCATTGTTTATAGTTGGTTTAGTGTATTTCTACTGGGCTGTGGCTCACCCTATATGGGACACTATTTTTAGGTACAGGAAGCATGCCACCTCCAAGGACATAGCTTGGGAGGCTAGAGGCAGGCAGACGTTTGTGGTTGTGTTATCTCTTGTTGTATTACATGTAATTTCAAGCCAAGGGCTTAATGTGTATTTGAGTTAGTACTCTCCTCTTTGTAACCAAGTGCTAACTTGGAAAGCTGTAAGCCCGTAGGGCATTTGCTTTTGTTGTTAACATGTAATGCTTCTGTAAAGAATTACTCTGATGAATAGAATGATGTTTGTCTCTTATATCAATGCATGTCTAAATTGATGGGTTTAATGTTATTATTTTGAGGGCGTTACAGTGTCATTATCCCGTTGAGTCCTCGGAAGACCCACAACAAAATCCATAGTGACATGTTTCGGCTTCCACTCGGCTATAGGCAAGGGTTATAACAAACCCGTTGGCCTCTAATGCTCGGCCTTCACTTGCTAACAAGCAACGAAAAGACGGTACTCCCGGAGGGATTCTATCTCAAGGCCATCCCTTTGTGCTTCTATAACTCGGCTCACAAGTGTAGGTTGTGCAACTACCGAAAACAAAACTGCGGACTCAACGGACTCGCCAAGATAGAAGTCAAACTCACTAATAGCACCCAACATTTTCCATTCTCGGATGGCAATACAAGCTACACTGCTAATGGATTTTCTACTCAAGGCATAGACCACTACATTGGCCTTCCCTGGATGATAGTGCAACTCAAAGTCCTAATCCTCCATAAACTCTATCCACATCATTTGCCTCAAATTTAGATTTTTCTGTGAAAAAAGGTACTTTAAACTCTTGTGATCAGAAAACACCTCAAACTTCTCATCATAAAGGTAATGCCTTCATATTTTCAAAGTGAAGATTACAGCTGCTAATTCTAAATCATGGGTAGGATAGTTCCTCTCATGTGTTTTCAACTGACGTGAGCCATAAGCTACTACATTTTCTTTTTACATCAAAACACAACCCAAACCTTCTCGTGAAGCATCACAATACACAAAATAACCTAAACTTCTTTCCAGAATAATCAACATTGGAGCAGTGGTAAGTCTAACCTTAAGTTCTTGAAAAGACTTCTCACAAGTCTCACTCCACACAAATTTGATCCCTTTCCTCGTCAGTCTAGTCAACGGTGAGGCTAACCTAGAGAAATCATTCACAAACCGTCGGTAATACCCTGCTAACCCCAAGAAACTACGGATCTTAAAAGCATTCTTAGGTTGCTCCCAATCTTGTATTGCTTTTAGCTTGGATGAATCTATAGTCACCCTTCTCCTGGATACCACATGGCCTAAGAACTTTACTTCTCTCAACCAGAATTCACACTTCCTGAACTTATTATATAGTTTGTGGACTCTAAGCAACCCAAGCACAACCCGCAAGTGTTCCTCGTGTTCCTCATCGAAGGATGAGTAAATCAGGATGTCATCGACAAAGAAGACTACGAAACGGTCTAAAACTCACGGAATATTTGATTCATTAGGTCCATAAACACGGCTGGTGCATTGGTTAACCTAAAAGGCATCACTAGGAACTCATAATGGCCATACCGCGTACAAAATGCCGTCTTCTAGATATCTTCCTCCCTTACCCTCAACTGGTGATAACCTAATCTTAAGTCTATCTTAGAGAAAAAACAAGACCACTTCAACTGGTCAAGCAAATCATCTATGCGAGGCATTGGGTACTTGTTCTTAACAGTTACTCGGTTCAACTTTCGGTAATCAATACAAAGTCGTAAGGCACCATCATTTTGCTCCCCAAGGCGAAGTACTAGTGTGATAACCCAACCCATAATATACTTAATTATGCATGTGATTATGTGTTTGATATGAATGTGTATGTTTAATTATGTGAGTTATTATGTGATTTATGTGATTATGAATTTCTATCTGTTGACTGTAGAAAAATCAGTTGCAAACCTTGAACTGAAAAATTTATAGCCTTAAAGACGCCAGAAATCAAAACTGATTTCATATCTGTGTTTAGCATTACGGTGAAATTTGGAAAAATTACAATTCGTAATGAATTAATTGAGCTTATTAGCATAAACCTTTGATTAAGCCAACCTCGTCATGTATGGGATTTTATGTTTAATTGATTAAGGAGATTTGGATTCTAATTGGTGATTACTCTAATGTAATTTGGGGTTTATGAGAATTTTGGAGTCTGATTTGCATTTGATTTTAATAACAATTTATTTGGAATTAGAGATTAAGGTCCAAACGGCTTAAGGAAGTGAAATTAATTAGTTTGATTTTAAATACAGACCCATTTGGGGGTTTAATTAATATTCGATTCAGTTTAGTAAAATTGAAATTTTATTAATTGGGTATGAATTGGAGTTGATTAAGTTATGAAGATTGGGAATTAAGATTATTATGAATTAAATTTATTTATGAGGTGTTCAATTGATTATGTAAATTATTGACGAAAATTTTGAGTTTGATTTGAAATTGAAGACCTTAATGGCTTGGGAAACCAAGATTGATAATGGAAATAAGTTTAATTTGATATTTGGAGGCTTTTGGGAGTTTGATTAAAAATTTAATTCAGAATGACAAAATTGAATATAATTAATTAGGCTCTAAAGAAAATCAAATTAGACTAATTAAATTAAGTGGGATTTGTGATTAGCTATGATTAATTTAATTATGTGTTAATCAAAATTCATTAAGACTAAGTGTTACTAATTAATCTTAATTATAAATCAAATTGTAGAGAGTGTACGTAAATGTGGGTGTGCACAGAAAATTCTGTGTGTGCGCGCAAAGAAAGTGTAGAGAAATCTAGAGAAGTTGTGTGTGTGTGTGAGTCTTATGTGCTGGAGCCTCAAAAAAGAGGTTGTGCACGTGTATATATGTGCTAGTGAACTCAAGGGGTAGATGTAATTCAGTTGACCCAAAACATTTTGTAAAGAAAAAGAGAGAGCCGAATGGAAGAGAGAGGCCGAGAGAGAGAGAGAGAGAGAGAGAGAGTGTGTGTGTTCAACCAGAGGAAGAAGAAGAAAAGAAGAGGGCTTTGTGGGATATCAAAATTCAAGCTAAAAATTTTGGAAAATTCATCACGAGGTAAGGAATTCCATCCTTTTTTCTAGTATCTAGAAAAAATTGATTCAAGGTGGATATTGAGAGGATTAAAAATAAAGATATGAAGATCAAATTATATAAATTGATAAAATTTTGGGTTTTGCATGTAAAATTAAGTTAGGTTGAAGAATATGAGTTATGATTCTTAAGATTTGTTAAGTTTGAGTTTAATTTTGAGAATTTTGAGTTATGGTTCTTGAATTGAGTCCCATAAATTACATGCAACAAGGTTTATTTGAGGATTTGATCCATGCAATGGAATTATGTTCAAATTCATGAAAATTAATTTAGAGATTAATCACTTTGGGTTTGAATTTAGTTGCCTTAACATGAAATTGAGTTTCAATTGTACATGCATTATGAATTTTTAAGAGTTTTGGAAGTTCAATTCATGATTTAAAGTTTGTGGGTTTGAAATTGGACTTGATATAAAGAAAATGAATTAAATTTAAATTTGGACAAATTTATAAATAAATTATAATTTATGTTTGAGAATCAAAATTAGTTTGATTTTGATTAAGATTCCATACATGCAAATATTTGCAAAAGGGCTCTATAGATTCAATTTTATGTTTCATAAACATGAAATCTGAGGTTTACATTTTAATTGAAATCATGGAATTTTGAAATATAAGTGAAATTAACTTTAAATATATGTAATTGGGAACATTTCTGCACATTTGAGTGAGTCATGCATGAATTTAGAGCCTTGGTAATGTGTTTTGAAGTTTAAACAGCATTCTGGAAAACCCAGAATTCGCCATCATCACTTGAGCGTAGAATGCAAGCAACCAGTATTTTTGCAGACCAAGGGGTCCACTTGAGCGACCAATGTTGCACTCAAGCGAAGAGCCCTGTTTCAGAAAATTTTGAAAAGTTATTTCATGTTCCGATTTCCGTTCTCTTTTATTTATGAGCATTCTTAGGCGCACATTAAACATCCTAAATGAATTAAAGGACACAAAAAAAGCCTAAGAAAATTAAACGAATTAAAGAATGAAATAAATTGTGTTGTGACCTGATTTCTATGTGTATTATGATTTGTGTAGGGTCAACTACAAGGGTGAATTAGGCATCTTAACGCTGTGAGTAATATCTTAGTATAGATATTTTCAAGTATGTTATTTTCCAAATGCTACTTCTTTATAAGCTTCATGGAATTGTTGATTTGAATTATGAATGAGTATTCTATATGCCTAATTTTTGTATAAGACTCTGTAAAGAACATGATTTGGGCCCAAGGTTGTTTGATATGTAATAAGAGTGTGAATTGGGCCTAAGGCCATTTGATACGTTTGATATGTCTAAATTGGACCTAAGGCCGTTTGCCGTTTGCCGTTTGATAAATGGGCCAAAGGCTTTTTGAATATTATGATGGGCCTAAGGCCGTCTGAATATGAATGTTTGTATGTTTGAATTATGAATGAGTATTCTAAATGTCAGTCATTTGCATAAGGCTAATTGAATATAAATATGATCATGATCACGAGTATGAAACGCACATAAATACGAATATGAAAATGAATTGGGCCCAAGGCCGTTTGATATGATTGGGCCAGAGGCCGTTTGATATGATGATTGGGCCCGAGACCGTTTGTTATGATGATTGGGCCCGAGGCCGTTTGATATGATTGGGCTAGAGGCCGTTTGATATGATGATTGGGCCCGAGGCCGTTTGATAAGATGATTGGGCACGAGGATGTTTGATATGATTGGGTTCGAGGCTGTTTGATGTGAATGAATTGGGCCTAAGGCCGTTTGAATACTATGATGGGCCAAAGGCCGTTTGAAGTGAATGAATTGGTCCTAAGGCCATTTGAATACTATGATGGGCCAAAAGCCGTTTGAATATGAATGTAATGAGCCAAAGGCCGTTTGAATGAAAATGTGCTTATGAACATAAATATGAATATATGCATAGATATGAATATGGAAATAATGGACCTGATGTCGTTCTAATTTGATTTGCATGTAGTATGTATTAGTGTAATTTACTTGATTAAGAATCTCATTCATACAACCTCTTTACTTTGGTATTATTCACTGGGCGTTAGCTTACTATATATATATATATATGTAGGTGAGCAATTGGAGAATCAATGTTAGACTTTGCCCCGGAGTCTGCCTCTTTGTCAAGCCACCCAAGAAGTACCTTTGTGTAGAGGCTTTATTTTATTTTGTCAGGCTTCAGTTGGTCTTTGTATTTTGTTAAAAGTCCTTCATGAAGTGTGTGAGATATGTTATAAAATATGTCTTCGTACATGTATATATAAGTGTGTTAAAGTGTTTTAATTACTACAGCTGATCATGTACGCACAGCTCAATGGACAACATATTTTTTTTATTTTGCTTCCGCTTCGGGTCCTAATTATACTTAAAGATTTTGAATTTTGTCTTTGAGGCCGTAGGTAATCTGATACTAAACCTATAGAGGCGAGTTTGGGTTGTGACAACTAGAGTGAATAAAACCCTTATCTAACAATTCTTGGAGTTGAATCTTCAACTCACTCAATTCAGCGGGTGCAAATCGATATGGTGCCATAGAGATCAATGCCGTGCCAGGCACCAAATCGATAGAGAACTCAATCTCACGGTGAGGTGGCAAACTAGTGAGATCCTCAGGAAAGACGTCCAGGTATTCACAAACTACCATTGGCAAATCAACTCAGACTTTGTTACACTCACTACCCAAGAAGTTTGCAAGAAGACAACTAAGCTCACTCCGTTATCGCGGATCGTACACTGGTGATAAAACTATATCAGCATTGTCCACCATGAAATAAAAACAATCACCGCTTAAGGTACATACAATAACCCTCAAACGGTAACAATCTATGACAGCCCAATACGATGACAGCCAGTCCATACCCAATATAGCATCAAAACTCGACATATCGATCAACACAAAAGCAAAAGGAAGTCGGCGTTCGGCAACCGCTAACTGGGCAGGGTGTGCTTATGATCGGAAGAGCATTTTCGGAGGGTGTTTTTACCTTGGGAATAATCTGGTTGCCTGTCATAGAAAAAAGCAAAATGTCATCTCTCTTTCGACTACTGAGGCTAAATACATTGTTGCAAAGAGTTGGGCACAAATGTTGTGGATGAAGCAAATGTTTCATGATTATGGTATAGACCAGGACACTTTCACCCTTTTCTATGATAATACAAGTGTCATTAACATCTCTAAAAATCCAGTCTAACACTCTCACACTAAACATATTGACATTCGTCATCATTTCATTCGAGAGTTAGTTGAGGAAGGGCTCGTAGTTCTTGAACATGTACCCACTGAGCATCAAAAAGCTGATATTTTTACAAAACCCCTTGATCTTCTTAGGTTTGAATTCCTTAGAAAGACCTTGGGTGTAGTACTCATTAACTAGAGTGTGACTTGTTACTTAAGTGGGTGAGAGTGATTGGCTTTCTGTGTACTTGGATGCTATAGTCTCATTGTCATTAATTCTTGTCATCTTTTTCACTTAGACTTAAATGAACACCTCACTTAGACTTAATTCTGTGTACTTGCAAGATTTCATTTATCTTTGTCCATAGCTCATTTTGAATGTACATGCTCATTGAATTCATGATTTCATTCTGTACACATTCTTGAGATAAACTATTGTAGGGGTTTCCGCATAAGTGATCAATTTTCTCTATGGATTTCTAACATTGTCTCTTATACATTTCTAGAGGAATTGACCGATACTGGCAGATCATAGGTGATGTTGAGTCTCTTAACCATCCATAATCCATTTTCACTTCTACGGTTTCTCCCTCACTACTTTGAAGTTCGGGCATTAGGAAAATGCTACCTCAGAGGCACCAACCAGGCCATCCTCATTGTTTTCATGCTTTTTTGGTTTAGTCTCCATACTCTTGAGCGTGCAAGCTGCTAGTGAGTGCCTAAAAGAAAGAAAAGTCAAAACTTTAAAATAAAAATAAAAAAAATTAAAAAAGGGACTCATTGATTGAGGGGGAGCCTCCGCATTCACTCAGCAAATACCCCTTGATTCCTAGTGGTTTGAATTTCCTCAGTGATGTTTAGATTCTTTTGCCGGAGGTCTAGCCATCCGATCACTACCAGGATTAACTCTAACAATTGTGGCCTCTCAAGGATTGCACATACAAACATTCATTATGTGAGCTCTCACGTTTGCCTTTGAGCTGTGTATTCATATGTTGCTTATGCTTATTACTCCATGTTTACCTGTTTTGCTCATGATATCGTGCTTCATATTGTCAATATTGCAAGATTACGAGCTTCATGGTATGTGGATTATTTCATCCTAGTGTCTCATTTTTGCCTTTATACCGATCCTCTCTTGTCTCAGGAAATACTTTGTTGTATGAGTTGTTTTCACTTGCTCAGCAGGGGGTTTTCAGGGCTTTTATTTGTTTTTCTACCGCTCGAGCTTAGCTTCTTGAGCTTGAGGGGTAAATCCTCACTTCCAGAAGTTTTGCAAAAGGGCCAAACTACTGAGAGCATGCATTTTGTGCTCGAGTGCACTAGTCTTGGCTCGAGCAAAGTTCTGCGCGTAAGTGAGTTCGCTCGAGCGGATAAACTCTCGCTCGAGTTGAGAACCTTGGTATAAATTCTTCGGCCATCCTTTCCAATACCAGTTTTCCCCAAATCTCTTGTGTCCCTCTTCTTTGTGCCCTCGCTTGATGACCAATTTCCAGTGGGTTTTGTGTATCTTCCTCGGTTTTGGTAATATTTTATTGTGTTCATTCTTGATTTTCATTTGTTTTTGTTTTGTTTTGTTTTGTTTTTTTCGCTTCATCACTGTTTATATTCTCGGACTTCACTTGTTCACACACTGTAATTGTAACGACCCCATCACGTATAATGATTAGTACTTGATTAATTAAGAGGATTTGAAATTTAATTGCCGAGTATTAGGATTTAATTTGGGATTTATGAGAATTGTGGAATCTGACTCGTATATGATTCTATTAAAGATTTATTTCGAAATTAGAAATTAAGGGTCCAAATGGCTTAAGGAAGTGAAGTTAGGAAGTTGAATCGATTTAATCTTAATTACGGACCCATTTGGGAGTTTAATTAAATATTCGATTTAGTTTAGTAAAATTGAGATTCGATTAATTAGATCCGAATTGGAGAAAATTAAGTTAATTAAATTATGAGGATTGAGAATTGTGATTATTACGAATTAAATTTATTTATGGGGTGTCCAATTTGGATATGTAATTTATTGACAGAAATTAGAAGTCTGATTAGAAATTGAAGGCCTTAATGATGTGACAAACCAAGATTGAGAATGAAAATAAGTCTAATTTAATATTTGGAGCTTTTTGGAAGTTGATTAAAAATCTGATTCAGAATAGTAAAGATTAAATATAATTAATTGGACCTTAATTAAAGTCAATTAGACTAATTAAGTTAGGTGAGACTTGTGATTAGTTATGATCAATAAAGATTAATTAAAAATCGAGAGTTGATTAATTAAGCTAATGATTGACTAGTGGCTAATTTGACTATACTCAACTGATTAACATTGTGGGTGTATATATATATATATAATAAATTATTAAACCTTCAAGTTTTATATGTGTTCATGAGGAGAGAGAGTAGGCAAACCCACTTATTAATTGTTGAGTGCATTCTGTGCTTCATATTTGTCTTGGCAAAACCATGAGAGAGAGAGACAGAACCGTGGGTGAGAGAGAGAGAGAACCATGAGTGAGGGAGAGATCAATTCCTTAGATCTTTGCTGGAAATTTTGAAGGAAAACCAAGAGAAAAGTGAAGAAAAGGAAGAAGAAACTCAAGTTTGGCTTGGATTTGTCAAGATTATGCAAGATTAAGTGTCCAAGAAGACTCTAGGTAAGGATTTGTCTCTCAAACCTGGAAGATCCTATGGTATAGAGTTGGATTTATGGGCCATTACATGTATTTTGCTTGAGCATGTTAAGAAGAAGGTGATTCCTTACATACATACATGAATATGTTGGATTTTGAAGTTATATGTTACATGCATTCTAGGATTGAGTTATGTTGAAGTTCAATCTTATAATTTGAAAGCTATGGAAAGGAATTTAGACTAGATTGTTATATGCATGAAGTATTTATACATAAACAGTGAAGAAAAATGATGAAAGTTATGAGTTCATGGAAGTAAGACCTTGATTTGGAAAATTAAAAAGGAGTTTGATTTATTTGAGTTGAGAATTGAATTATACTTCATGAATATTTCCATGTTTTGAATGTGTATTGCATGAGTTATCTAACTTGAGAAGGAAACCTCCATGAATCTCAACGATTGAAGCTCAAGATTATGATTTTGATATTTTTATTCAAGATTAGAGCTTAACTTGTATGTTTAATGAACATAAATTGTAAATTTAAGAACATGAGTTTTTACATGGACATTTGGATTTTGTAAGAAATAAGGTTTTAAGTAAGAAATTAAGTAGACTCATAGTTGTGGAAATTAATTTGGAAAAATTAATTGTTTTAATTTGATTTTGTAGTATTTTCTTGTAATACATGGGTTTTAAGGGAATTGGGCCATTCAAGTCCATATTTTGAAGAGACAAAGGAAATGTTTTAAGAAAATCAATTTTATGGAAATTTGGAATTAATCCTAAAGTTTTGATTTTATAATTAGATTTTTATTTAATCCATGCATGTGATGTAATTTAAGAATTCTATTCAATTTAGATACATTTTAGAGCACCCATGATTATAAATTAAGTTTTCGGTTAGAAATTGAGTTAAGTTGAATTTCTAAGAAATTGATTTGTGTAATTCATAGTTAAGTTGATTTTGTTATTAATAATAAAATTGGATCTATTTGTATTGCATAAATCATGGAATTTCAAGAGGTTGGGAAGTCTAATTTATATCTTGGAATTGTGAGTCGATATTAATAAGATGAATTAAAACTAAATTTGGACAATTGGAACATGATTTTGAATGAATGTTTTCTAATTGAAAGTGTTTACTAAATCACACAATGGTTCTCCATTTTTGTGTGCCAAAAATACATGTTTTGAGGCTTTGAATACCAAATTTGAACTTCAATTGCAATTTTGGAATTTCAGAATTTGCGTTGTCCGCTCGAGCGAGGGAAATCTCGCTCGAGCCTGAAAATCGAGCTCCCAGTAGTTTTTCAAATTTTACAGTCCACTTGAGCGACCAAAGTGGCGCTCGAGCGGAGACCCATTTTCAGCATATTTTGGAAAATTTCATTTAGTTCACATTTTTATTCTCATCTCTTTCCAAGGCATTCTAGACATGATTTATGACTCAATAAAGATTAATAAGCTACCAATCAATGTAGATTAGTTAGTTGAAGAATAAATCATTGATCTAGTGGTAATTGTTTAAGAAGCCAAATAAAAGAACAATCTATTTGGAAGAGAAGGGCTTAGTAATGAAAGAATATGTGAAATAAGAACCTGGCTTATTTGAATGAGAAAGAATCAGCGTAGTAGAACTTCAAACTATTTAGATGGAAAAAGACTAGAAAAGTCAAGTTTGATCAAGGAAGGTATTTCAATGTGTTTATGTTATGTGCTTGTGTAGGTCACGTGCCATTGTCTGCCTGGTTTATTTGATATGTCCAGTCTGTCTGATTTGCTTCTGCTGTTATCTGTGAGTAATAACTTAGTAAAGTTATGTTCAACTGTATTTATTTTCTGTGTGACAAAATGAGATCTGTTTTCTGAAATGATATGTTCTGTACAATGAATGATTGTCCAATTTCTGATATCTATTCGTGACATCCTTAGCATCATGTGATATCTGTTAGCTGTTACCCGGTATCGGAGGTTCTTTTATGGAACTTAATCTGTCAGCACTCTGTTACCCGTACTGGAGGCCCCATCATGGGGGCTTAGCTCTGTTCTGTTACCCGAATCTGGAGGTTCCTTTATGGAACTGGTTATTCGTAACCTCACGTGTATACGTTCTGTTCTGTTAATGCTAATGGATGTATCACGTATGCTTGCGCATGACTTATGATTTCTGTCTATATATGATCTGGACAAATTATGAATTTGATATGAAACTGAATTATGATTTCTGAATCTGTACGGACTCATTCATTGAAACCCTTTTACTCTGTTATTATTCACTGAGCTTTCGCTCACAGTTTATATTATGTATGTAGGTGAGCCGGCGCGTGATCAGGGCCAGAGTTGACTGCCTTCATTTCTGTTTTTGTCAGCCAACCGTTGTGCCTCCCGTGGAGGTTCCGGATATGTCAAGTGATTGTTGCTATGTGATTTAAAGTTTTAGTTCTATTTTCTTGTTTGGTTAAACAAGTCTTGTGTATTTTGTAAAAGAGGCTAAGTCCTTTTTGTCTGATCTGTATATATATTATGACGTAGGGACGATGTGTATATATGTATATAAAAAGTTTAAATTTTTTTTATCTCATATAAGTCTGCACAGCTCAATGGACGTTGTATATTTGTTATTTGCTTCTGCTAGCCCCTAATATTATGTTAATTTGTCTCAGAGGCCTTCGTTAATCCCAGGATTACTGGCTGGTTACGATGCTAAACCTATAGGGGCGGGTTTGGGTCGTGACAGTAATGTACCGAAATAATTACTATAACCCATACTCAACATCAATAAGTAATAACAATGACAAAATGGTTATCTTTCATTGATTTACAATTAAGCTTTACAAAAGAGTGATATAATAGAGAGACAAGATGAAAGTTAGACAAATAAGAAATGCCCTAAAGACTTATATTTTTCCAAGATGACGCTTGGTTACAACAAAAGTGGACTTAAGTCCAATACAGTTAAAGCCTTTTGCTTGTACAAAAATAAATATAGCAAATACACAAAAGAAGCTCTCGCTCCAAGTCCTCTCAAGCTATTGCCTTGGCGGAGGCATATCATCAGTACGTGAAATGTTTTTCCCATATAGGGTGAGCCAAAGCCCAGTAGAAATAATCCAACACAGTATATGAATCTTAACAAAGCTATAAGGTGAATGCATATACAATGCTTATGCCAAAACATTTTTATATCTCTTTCCAAAACCATGCAATGCCATAATAATATCATAAATCACTTACTTTGGAATAAAAAGATAGGGCAGTGAATTACGCTATGCGAATTTCAAAACAATACAACTTTTTCTAGAAATTTCGTCTGGAGGAAACCGTAAATCGGGACCCATGTAAATGTAGGCTATACAAGCACTACTATTGCCATTTCACGAAAATTTCGTCCGCGGGATCGGTACCTATGTATACGCGTGGTTTTTAAGACTTTCACCATAGACACTCAGACCAACTTATTTCAACATTAGAATACATGTTTCCCATATTCACCCATTTTTCTCAAAACGATAAAAATTTCCAATGTATAAGCGTGAGATAATGCTCAATGTAAACGAATGAGAAAATGGTTTCAATTCTCCTAATTCACATGCAATTTCTACAACATTCATAGCTCTTCTCCACCGATAGCCTAACACAGATATTTCTAAACAGATAAACAATTATCGATAAAGATAAACTTTCCAAATTTTCAAGAGGTGAGTGATAATACATATCTAACTCCACCATCCTCATCAACATCAATCTAATTTCACAATTTCAATATCAATTTCATAATATATATATATATCAACATTTAAGGCATTTAGGGCAAAATCTCTTTCATTTCCAAAATCAATCCCAATATTCAAAATCAATAATTTATTCCAAACTCAACATTATTTTCCATATCAAAATCATTTTCAAGGACCCATTTGAAAAATCTCTCTTTTGATTTTTACCTCAAACCCTAAATTGTTCCAAATCTTCCAAAATCTCAATATTGTTTAGAAATAACAAATAACTAAGTTAAAACTCATAAAAAAAAAAGTGGAGATATCCCTACCTCAAGCTTAGAAGATGAGAGAAAGTGTAGGAAACTCAAAGATGCCAAAAATCAACTTTGCTCCGATTAGAACAAAGCCCTCGCCGAGCTCTACCTTTTTAACAAATGGACACAAGTGAAAAGATCAACGGATCTAGGTGGATTTGAGTGAAATAGATGAGTTTTAGAGAGAGAGTGAGAGAAATTAGGGTTTTGAAATCTTTAGAGAGAAAGAGGTGAAAAGTTGACTCAAAAAAGTGACTTTACAAACTAATATATGCGCAGTTTGCTCGAGCGCAAGATGTGTTGCTCGAGTGACCAAACACAATAAGTTTCATTGCTCAAGTGCAAGAAGCCTCGCTCGAGCGCAAAATACAAACTTCTAGTAGTATTATAGACAGAAGACCATCGCTCGAGCACAAGAAGTGTCGCTTGAACAAAGAATAAACACTTCCAATATTTTTGCAAACTTGTAAAAGTACTGGAGGTTCACAAAGACCGCTCGAGTGCAAGAAGTGTCGCTCGAGCGTAGGAACAAAACTTTGGGCATCAACGACTTGAAAAACAAACTACCAACCTATTCCAAACGTAAACAACACGTCCCAAAAGCCAAACTCAAAGAGAGATAAGGGGAAACAAGACATGAACAACTGTATAAGACAATATAAGACAATGAAACCCGAATCGAAAACATACAATAGGTCGGGTCTAAATCAGAAACGCTATATATACGGTGGGTTTGGGTATTTTGGGTGTTGATTTTGTTTTATGTGTGGTTTACTATTGCCTATTTTATACTGGTGCCCTCATGCTGGTTTTGATTGGGTTTTGCTATGGTTTTCGGCAATTGGGAACACAGGACACACACATAGAATTAGTTTTAGGATGTTACTTTGATGGACATGGATTAGTTTTGGGATGCTACTTTGATGGATATGGATATTGATTTATTGTTTTGGCATATATTGGATTATCTCTATTTTTGTATTTAATATCCTATTTCCACAGTTTTGATTTGTGTTTTTAATAGGTGGCTTGTTCAGGGTGTTTCTAAACTAGTTCGGCTGGTTTTGTTTGGTAGTTTTTGTTTTGTTAGGTGGTGTGTCTTGTACATGTGTTTGTTAGGAAAAATTGTTAGATTGTTTTGTCCGGGAATTGAGAAAGGGGGAGATTGTTAGGTCCCTACGTGTTGCCAATTCCGCAAACAAACTTGGTTTTGAAAGTTGTATTTTTTCCTTTTTTTTGGTTTTACTGCTCGAGCGGTAAAAGCTGCTTTTAAGCGGAAAATCTACACTCTCAGAAGTTTTGCTTCTCTGCAAAAGCACTTGGAATTGTGTTTTTATGCTCAAGCAAACTTTTCATCGCTCGAGCGTAGATCCTTGTTCAGAAACACGGGTTTAAGTCATACCGTTCGAGCAGCCATTCATGCGCTTGAGCAGTGATCGTGCTGTCTGCTATAAAGCTGCGAATAAGTGCAATTTAGGGCATAGCTTCTAGATTTTTTTAAAGGGAATTAGGGTTTTCTTCTGGAGCATCTTTGCTAGTTTCTTTGATGTTTGTTTGAGTTTAACTCATGGTTTGATAAGTATACATCAAACGATTGTTTGATTGTTCAATACAAGAGTGTTATTCTTTTGTGGCTTCCGGAGATTCAAGCGGGGAGTCTTTGAAGGAGTTCAAAGCTGCTCGTAATTGTTGATTCGACATGGTTGTTGTGAATTCGACATCAAGTTGATCGATTTCGAGACGAAGGCATTGGCAATAGAGACACGGATTGTAGAAGGCAATTTTACAGAGTTTGGGTAAATTGTTTGGTAAATTTGTGTTCTTTCTTTCTTCATAGTGGATTGATTAGTGGCGTTTCGCTCATGATTTTTTTTTATCACAATTGGAGATGCTCCAACTGTGATTTTTTCCACGTAAAAATCGTTTGTGTCGATTTATTAGTTGTGGAACAACAATCTAAATCACTTTTGTATGTGCTGGATGATTAAGATTGTTAGTTTTGATTGTTTGGGAATTGTTGTAATTAAATCTATAACACATCATGAATCACGTAGTTTTTCACACCAGAATTGGATCAATTGAATAGTACAGATGCCTACCTAAGAAAAGGAAGAAAAAAAAAAAAACTTTTAGAACAGTTTTCTTAGCTTGGAGCGACCCCTTTTGTTGGTTGTAGAGAGCTTGCTTTTGAAACAGTTATGTATATATATATATGGATTTGCTGCTTCGTTTTGCAAGACTACTTTGTTTGTTTAATACCCTCTCTTGTATTTGTCCTTGGGACTGTTTTGCTAACTTACAATAATAACACAAAAATTTAAAAGTTAAATAACTATACAAAAAAAATTAAAAATTCTCTTTTCTTTATTTTTTTCTACGTTTTTTTCCGTAAAAAATCTAAAAATCATTCTAAATATTTTTCACAAACAACGTAATTCTATTCCCACATTAAAAAAAGAATTAGTATACACTATTTGTGTTGTTTTAATATATAAATAAAAATAAATTTCTCATATATACATTATGTTCAAAAGTTTATATTTTAACAACTGCTTTTTGTTTAGAAATTTATATCTGAACATTTGACTTTTGTTATGAAATTTATATTTGAGCCGTATAAATAATATATATTGAGATTTTTTGTAATAAATACTAATAGAAGTTTCTTATGTCTTTTTGATTTGTTCTACTTCGTCTACATTTACTTCATTCACAAGATAGATTGACTTTTATTTGTGCGGTTATTCTAACTCAAAAATCAAACTCATTTTTCAAAATCAATAATATAGCATCTTATTAAAGACAACTCTTTCTTTTATGTATTATCTGATTATCAGTCAATTAATTTTTTTACATATCACTAAATTTGAAATATTGGTCTAAAAAATAAAATTTTTGTAAAAAACACCCAATTAGCGTCGATCCTCTCATTGATGTTACAATAGATGACTCAGTCATTTGGAGGAACAGTATTATTGATGTGTAGTCATTTTTGGAGGAACAGTACGGAGTTAAATTCTAATTGAATTTGAAATCCAGTGGTGGTGCATGCATGAATGTTTACTAGTCCAACTTGAAGAGTCTTGGTGGTGGTCCGGTGTCTTTATTGCCAATTCTTAGCAAGACTAATTCTAACTCATGAATTGTCTGAATTTTGTATGTCAATGCTCCAAATTTCATTTATTCTAATTGCATAATTATTCAGTAAATCTTATTTACATATTGCTCCAAACTAATGAGCTAGAAAAAAACCACTACATCCACACAATTTTTTCCCCTTAAATCTTCTCGAATGAGACTACCGATAAGAGTCAGAAAAAAAATGTGAGTGAATCCACACAATTTTTTCCCCTTAAATCTTCTCGAATGAGACTACTGATAAGAGTCAGAAAAAAAATGTGAGTGAATCATTAATCTAAAACATATTGATTCATATTTATCATGTAATTCAAAAATAAAAATGACACAATTAGTAGAGAATTTTATTACATACACCCCTATACTATATACACCCTTAGTTATGTTATTTTCTTCTTTAGTTATGATCAAATTTTTTCTTTAGTTATGACATTATTTTGAGATTTTAGTTATGATTTTTTTTGTTTGATTATAACTTTTATTTTTTATTTTTTTAATTATGACTTAGAAAGTTTAAAATTATACATTTTTCTTCTGTAGTTATAAGGTATATATAATACATACTCTTGTACCATAATCTTTCCCCACAATTACTATGCATTGCAATTTCTTTAAATTTTTTTTGTTTATTTTTTTTATCAAACAATAGGAAAATAATTACAAATATGAGAATATTTACATTATCAAATAAACTATTAGCCCACAATAATTAGAAAGTTAATAATGACTAACACAACCAATATACTAGCCCACCAAGCTCAAGCCCAACAACCAAATAAATTATCACCACAACCCCATAATGGGGGAGATAATGAGAGAAACAAATAACCACCACAAAAGATATTAAATCCCTTTCTATAGGAGTTGAACTATAAAAAAAAATATTACAGAACTAATAGGCCTGTGGGGACATATTTTTTGGATAGCAACACGTGGCCAAGGTGGCACCGAAGTGCCAGCAGAGGTGCCACGTCCTTGACTTGACGCTGAGGTAATCTCGGCTAGGCCGAGGTTATCTGCGGAGATACCGAAATCTGAGATGAGCGGATAGGTTACATGAGTCCTAAAATGAGGGAGGACCTCAGCCTGGATAAAGATAAAGCTCTTAGGGAGTTTATCTCTATCTATTTGAGAGTCTAGGATAGGCATTAAGCTAGAGTCCAAGAGAAGCTAGGCTTCTACAGGGACCAGGTCAGTGTTGACTACAAAAGAGAGGCACCCTTGTGGGTCTAAGGTACATTTTTTGTATTTTGGCTCGTGAGTTAAGCAAAATTGGTTATCTTTGAGAGATATTGTTTACTGATTTGATTGTCGGAGTGCCTATGAGTGGAAGAACCACCGTCGGAGTCTCATCTTTCTGTTACAGGTTGTTTGGGTGCAATCTATTCTACTGGTGTTCTCTAGCTGAGTACCTGATAGGCAGTGTGGTCAGAAAACAGCACACACAATTTGACGCCATCTGTGGAAAAGAAAGGAGAATAGATGGCCAACAACGGACAAAAAGAAAAGGTTGGGAACGACATCCCTACTGGGAGTGGTAAGCACATGGACCCTAACGTGGAGGAGGATAACTACAACAAAGAAACTCAGAATCCCGGAGAGAAAGACGTCGGCAAGGAGGGCGACGTATCAAAGAAGTCAAACAGGGGCAGATATTATAACGAGGACGACCTCTAGGTATGGAAGGATAGATGCCTACGAAGGGACGACGAGATGAAGGGACTGGCGAATAAATTGGCGACCTGCAGACAGAAGTCAATTTCATGATAGAGAACAACGTCACACAGGCACCATTCCCGTTACAGGACACGCCGATTCCAGCGGTCAAGAACAATGCCCAAAAGGGGGGCAGAAAGCAGTCCCTACGGTCCCCCAGCACACCAGGACTGAGAAACACTCTCATCGGCCCTTAAGGGAGGTCAAGCGAGGAGAGTCAAGAAGGGGAGATTCTTGGAGGACACATCGCACCAAGGAAGCCGACCCCAAAGAACATCGGCATGCTCAAGGGAAGGAACTGTGTTTCGACGCAACTAATGGAGAAAAGTCTAAGAGGCCTCATAATGACACTGGGAGTAGCGCACCGAAAAGGCTGAAATCCGTAGATAGCCGAGCTCCTGGACGGACCAAGGAGGATCTAAGGGATTACCTACAGAGGAAGCATCAAGATACTGAGGTAACCTCACTGGTCAAGCAGAGAACACCGTTCTCGGTGGAATTAGAGAAGTTCGAAGCCCCGCAGAGGTTTAATATGCCGAGATTCCAGATATACGACAGTAAGTCGGACCCCAACTTTCACGTCGGCTTGTACCTGAACTCAATGGCATTATACACCGAGAACGAGTCGTTGCTCTGTACGGTGTTCCCCTCATCCTTTGAGGAAATCGCATCAGACTAATGTCATAAGTTGCTGAAAGGAACTGTGAAAAGCTGGGAAGGTCTAGCCGAGATATTTGTGGCTAGATTTGTGACAAATAAACTACAGCCATTGAGGGTGGACGCCCTGATGGCTCTGAGAATTGGCGAAGATGAAAGCCTTAGGGCTTATGCCAAAAGGTATTATGAGGTGTTTAACCGAATACCAGGATGCAACCAAGAGGTGGCGGTCGTTTCTTTTAAGAACGGTCTGAAAGATGTTTGCCTGCTTCGGAAATCACTGGCGAAGACATTGCGAAAAAGTATGGAGGAACTTATGGCCAGGATAGAAAAGTATGCCAGGGCCGAGGAGGACACGCCGGGGACAAAGGCGTCAAAAGAAGAGAAGAAAAACGGCTCACCGAAGTGAGGCCGAGGTAATGGTGGATACAGTAAGCAAGAAACAAGACTAAGGGCTGCACAGGCAGTCACAACCGTATTCTAAATTCTGGTCTACAAAGTCTTGGAAAGAATTCAGAATCAGCCTTATTACAGAGCACTAGAAAAGCTTCTTGGTGAATTTATGGGAAGAAGTCTGGGGAAACATTGTGCCTACCACAATGAGGATGGGCATCTAACTCAAGGGAGTAGAGCCCTAAAGGCACATCTGGAAGACTTGGTAAGACAGGGTCATCTAAGAGACCTCATAGATGAGACCAAGACAATGGAAGAACAAGCGAGACTGCCTCAGGCACCAGCAGCACCACCCCCACTAGCACCACAACCATAGGCAGGCGGACCTCGAGTGATCAATGTGATTCACTCAAAGGTCAATGAGAACGAGATACGTGGGAAAACTCAGAAGGTAAAACACCTGCAACATGTGTATCAGGTCCGGCAGAAGAGACCTAGGGAAGAGAATGCCAGGGACCAGTGGTGTCCTTTACTGAAGATGACCTGGAGATGGTGCAGCATCCACACAATGATGCCTTAGTAATTTCCCTCGAGATTAGAGGGTGCTAGGTAAAGAGAATTCTGATCGACTAGGGTAGCTCTTGTGACATCATGTATATCAGGTGTTACAAGGAGCTTGGCCTTCACCAAGAAGATTTGGAACAGTCCAATGGTCCAATGGTCGGGTTCAATGGAACGTCGACGTGGCCCCTGGGGGCAGTAAGTCTGGAGGTGCAGGCTGGCACCAAAAAGGTAAGAACTGAGTTCACCATAATTGACACTCCTTCCCCTTACAATGCTATCTTGGGAAGGCCATGGCTGCATGCAATGAGAGCTGTTCCCTCAACATTACCCCAGCTATTGCGATTCCCAACAGAGCATGGAATTGAGGAGGTTAGAGGGGATCCAGTGCAGGCAAAGAATTGCTC
>JAPPVO010004388.1:0-34023 GCA_030407325.1 Camellia japonica | reverse complement strand
ATAATGGTTTCTTGAATAACTTCATTGTTAATTTTATGCAACTTCCATTTTTATTTTTATTCAACTTCCATTTTTATTCAATTTCTTTCTATTCTCTACTTCCTCTTTTATTTAATTTCCAAATAGATCGTTTAAGGTATAGTGGTTTCTTGAATGAACTTCCATTTTTATTTCTTATTCAACTTCCATTTGTATTCAAGTTTTCCTTATCTATTCAACTTCCTTTTTTTGATTAATTCCAGAGAGATCGTTAAGGTATAGTGGTTTTTCTTCAATTAACTTTTATGTCAATTTTATGGCAACTTCCGATTTTTTATTTTTATTGAAACATTAATTTTTATTCAATTTCCTTTTCCATTCAACTTCCATATTTCTTTAATTTGCAAATAGATCGTTAAGGTATAGTTTGTTTCTTGAATGAACTTCCAATTAGTTTTTATACAACTTCCATTTTTATTTTTATTCAACTTCCATTTTCATTTTCCTATTCAACTTTTCTTTTTTTATTAAATTTCCAAATAGATCGTTAAAGTATAGTGGTTTCTTGAATGAACTTCCATTTTTATATTTATGCAACTTCCATTTTTATTTTTATTAAACTTCCATTTGTATTCAATTTAATTTTCTATTCAACTTCCTTTTTTACTTAATTTCCAAATTGATCGTTAAGGCATAGTGGTTTTTGAAAGAACATTTATTGTTAATTTTATGCAATTTCGATTTTTATTTTTAATGAACATTAATTTTTATTCAATTTCCTTTTCCATTCAACTTCTATTTTTATTTAATTTCCAAATAGATCGTTAAGGTATTGTCGTTTTTGAATGAACTTCCATTTTAATTTTACGCAACTTCCATTTTTATTCGATTTCCTTTTCTATTCAACTTTATTTTTTATTTTATTTCAAAATAGACCGTTAAGGTATAGTGGTTTCCTAAACGAACTTCCATTTTCAATTTCGATGCAACTTCCATTTTTATTTTTATTCAATTTCCTTTTCTGTTTAACTCTCTTTTTTGTTTAATTTCCAAATAGATCGTTATGGTATAATCGTTTCTTCAACGAATTTCCATTGTTAATTTTATGCAATTTACATTTTTATTTTTATTCAACTTCCATTTTTATTCAATTTCCTTTTCTATTCAAGCTTCCTTTTTTTTATTTATTTCCCAATAGATCGTTAAGATATAGTGGTTTTTGAATGAACTTCCATTGTTAATTTTATGCAACTTCCATTTTTATTTTTATCCAACTTCCATTTTCAATTTCATTTTCTATTCAACTTCCTTTTTTTATTTAATTTCCAAATAGATTGTTAAGTTGTAGTGGTTTTTTGAATGAACTACCCTTTTTATTTTTATTCAACTTCCATTTGTATTCAAATTCTTTTACTATTCAACTTCTTTTTTTATTTAATTTCCAAATAGATGGTTAAAGTATAGTGGTTTCTTCAATGAACTTTTATTGTCACTTTTATGCAACTTCCATTTTCATTTTTGTTGAACATCAATTTTTATTCAATGTCCTTTTCCTTTCAAAATCCATTTTTATTTACTTTCCAAATAAATCGTTAAGGTATAGTTGTTTCTTGAATTAACTTCCACTTTAATTTTCTGCAACTTCCATTTTTATTTTTATTCAACTTCCATTTTTATTAAATCTCCTTCTCCATTCAACTTCCATTTTTATTTATTTTCCAAATAGATCGTTAAGGTATAGTTGCTTCTTGAATGAACTTCCATTTTAATTTTATGCAACTTCCATTTTTATTTTTATTCAACTTCAATTTTATTCAATTTCCTTTTCTATTCAACTTCCTTCTTTATTTAATTTCCAAATAGATCGTTAAGGTATTGTGGTTTCTTGAATGAACTTCCTTTTTTATTTTTATTTAACTTCCATTTGTATTCAAATACTTTTTCTATTCAACTTCCTTTTTTATTTAATTTCCAAATAGATCGTTAAGGTATAGTGGTTTCTTCAATAAACTTTTATTGCCACTTTTATGCAACTTCCATTTTCATTTATATTGAACATCATTTTTTATTCAATGTCATTTTCCTTTCAACCTCCATTTTTGTTTAATTTCCAAATAGATCGTTAAGGTATAGTCGTTTCTTGAATGAACTTCCATTTTAATTTTATGCAACTTCTATTTCCATTTTTATTCAATTTCCTTTTCTATTAACCTTCCTTTTTTATTTAATTTCCAAATAGATCGTAAAGGTATAATGGTTTCTTGAATGAATTTCCATTGTTAATTTTATGCAACTTCCATTTTTATTCATTTCCTTTTTTATTTAATTTCCTATCATTAAAGTATTGTGATTTCTTGAATGAACTTCCATTTTTTTCTTTATTCAACTTCTATTTTATTCAAATTTTCATTTCTATTCCAAACTTCCTTTTTTATTTAATTTCCAGACAGATCGTTAAGGTATAGTGGTTTCTTCAATGAACTTATATTGTTAATTTTATGCGACTTCCATTTTTATTTTTATTGAACATTAATTTTTATTCAATGTCCTTTTCCATTCCACTTCCATTTTTATTTAATTTTCAATTAGATCGTTAAGGTATAAGTTTGTTTCTTCAATGAACTTCCATTTTAATTTTATGCAACTTCCATTTTTATTTTTATTCAACTTCCATTTTATTCAATTTGCTTTTCTATTTAACTTCCTTTTTTATATAATTTCCAAATAGATCGTTGAGGTATAGTGGTTTTTTGAATAAACTTCCATTTTTATTTTAATTTTTATTCTATTTCCTTTTCCATTCAACTTTCATTTTTATTTAATTTCCAAATAGATCGTTAAGGTATTGTCATTTCTTGAATGAACTTCCATTTTAATTTTTTGCACTTTCCGTTATTATTTTTATTCAACTTCCATTTTTATTCAATTTCATTTTCTATTCAACTTCATTTTTTATTTAATTTCCAAATAGATCATTAACGTGTCGTGGTTTCCTGAATGAACTTCCATTTTCAATATTGATGCAACTTTCATTTTTATTTTTATTCAATTTTATTTTCTACTTAAATTCCTTTTTTATTTAATCTCCAAATTGATCGTTAAGGTATAGTGGTTTTTGAATGAACTTCCATTGTTAATTTTATGCAACTTCCATTTTTATTGTTATTCTACTTCTATTTTTATTCGATTACTTTTTCTATTCAACTTCCTTTTTTCATTTAATTTCCAAATAGATCGTTAAGGTATAGTGGTTTTTGAATGAACTTCCATTGTTAATTTTATGCAACTTCCATTTTTATTTTTATTCAAATTCCATTTTTATTCAATTTCCTTTTCTATTCAACTTTCTTTTTTTATTTAATTTCCAAATAGATCGTTAAGGTATAGTGGTTTCTTGAATAAACTTCGATTTTTATTTTTATTCAACTTCCATTTGTATTCAAATTCTTTTTCTATTCAACTTCTTTTTTTATTTAATTTCCAAATAGATCGTTAAGGTATAGTGGTTTCTTCAATGAACTTTTATTGTCACTTTTATGCAACTTCCATTTTCATTTTTATTGAACATCAATTTTTATTCAATGTCCTTTTCCTTTCAACCTCCATTTTTATTTAATTTCCAAATAGATCGTTAAGGTATAGTCGTTTCTTGAATGAACTTCCATTTTAATTTAATGCAACTTCCATTTTTATTTAATTTCCTTTTCTATTAACCTTTCTTTTTTATTTAATTTCCAAATAGATCGTAAATGTATAATGGTTTCTTTAATGAACTTCCATTTTTAATTTTATGCAACTTCCATTTTTATTTTTATTCAACTTCCATTTTTATTTAATTTGCAAATAGATCGTTCAGGTATAGTGGTTTTTGGGATGAACTTTTTTTTTTAATTCAACTTCCATTTGTATTTAATTTTCTTTTCTATTCAACTTCCTTTTTTATTTAATTTCCAGACAGATTGTTATGGTATAGAAGTTTCTTCGATGAACTTTTATTGTTAATTTTATGCAACTTCCATTTTTATTTTTATTGTACATCAATTTTTATGCAATATCCTTTTCCATTCAACTTCCATTTTTTTTATTTTCCAAATAGATCATTAAGGTATAGTTGTTTCTTGAATGAACTTCCATTTTAATTTTATGCAACTTCCATTTTTATTTTTATTCAACTTCCATTTTTATTCAATTTTCTTTTTCTATTCAACTTCCTTTTTTATTTAATTTCCAAATAGATCGTTAAAGTATAGTGGTTTCTTGAATGAACTTCCTTTTTTATATTTATGCAACTTCCATTTTTATTTTTATTCAACTTCAATTTTTATTCAATTTACTTTTCTATTCAACTTCCATTTTTTTTTTAATTTCCCAATAGATCTTTAAGGTATAGTGGTTTCTTGAATGAACTTCCATTTTCAATTCTGATGCAACTTCCATTTTTTTATTTGTATTCAACTTCCATTTGTAGTCAATTTTCTTTTCTATTCAACTTCCTTTTTTACTTAATTTCCAGATTGATCGTTAAGGTATAGTGGTTTTTGAATGAACTTTTATTGTTAATTTTATGCAACTTCGATTTTTATTTTTATTAAACATTAATTTTTATTCAATGTCCTTTTCCATTCAACTTCCATATTTATTTAATTTCCAAATAGATCGTTAAGGTATAGTCATTTCTTGAATGAACTTCCATTTTAATTTTATGCGACTTGCATTTTTATTTTTATTCAACTACCATTTTTATTCAATTTTCTTTTCTATTCAATTTCCTTTTTTATTTAATTTCCAAATAGATCGTTAAGGTATAATGATTTCTATAGCGATCTCGGTTTTCCCCTCATGTTTACTGTATTCTGGACTCGGTTCTGTTGATAGTTGTTGTTGTCTGTATTTAATTTCCGTCCTTTAGGTCTTTGTATTTGAGTTTAGATTTGTGTTGGGCGTGTTTCGAACAGGTTGGTTAAGCCTTCGTCCCAACTCTTGTTGCCCAGATTTTTAGTGATCTGCTCGAGTGGGTCTTCTTGCGCTCGAGCGGAGTTTGCATATCTTCAGTACTTTGTCCGTCTGCAAAAATACTGTGGATGTTTTTTTCACGCTCGAGCGGGTTGCGCTCGAGCGGGTGTTCGATGTCAGTAAAAGTACTGGAAGAGTGTAATCTACGCTCGAGCGGGTTCTTTTTGCGCTCGAGCGGGTGGTGTCTTGTTTTGTGCCTTGGCGCTCGAGCAATTATTTTTGCACTCGAGCGGGTTAAGTTTTTGTGTTTGACGCTCGAGCGTCCTATTCTCAGCTCGAGCGGGTCATACGTATATCAGTTGGCAGCTGGGTCATTTTAGATCACTTTTTCAACTCTCACTCTCTTTCTTACTTTTCAAAACCTATTTTTAGAGCTTCTCTCACTACACTTCACCTTCTCTCTAAGGTTTGATCTAGTTTGAGTGATCTTCTACCTTAGTCCCTTTGTAAAAAGTATAGAGCTTGGCTTGGGCTACTTATCAATTCAAAAATCTTGGGATTTGGAGCACTTTCAATTTTCTTCACCTTCTCTTTTGGGCTCCGAATTTGAGGTAGGGATAACTACTCATATATATGGTCTTTGACATAAACTTGTATTCATTTTGATGTAATGTTGTAGTTGGGAAAGTTTGGGAGTTAGGGTTTCAAACCTCAAAATATAAAAAGAGGGTTTTTCATTCCCTTGAGGTATACATGTGTATTTGAGCCTTAAAATGAAGTTATTGAGGTCTAGTGGTGATATTTGGAACGTTGGGTCAATATTGGGAGAAATTGGGGAAAATGCCATATTTGGGTTTTATTGGGTCATTAGTGTAATTAATGACTTTCATTGTGAAATAGTGGAATTGGGAACTTATGAGAAAGAATGGTGGAGTTGGATTGATTAATCACTCACTTTTGAAAATATTGATAATTTATCTGTTGATGTAATTATTATCTGTTTAGAAATAATTGCTTTGGGCTATCGGTGGAGGATAGTCTTAATTGTTGTAGACACTGCATGATGATTAGGTGAATTAAAACTAATCGGTTGAATATGTCATTGAATGTGACGGTTGGAATAATACATCGAATCTGTGTATTGATTGATCGTGTATATGATAATTATTTATATACATTGTTTTGTGTGGGAGGAGATAGGTGATGTACTCTACGGTTTAGGAGGAGATAGGGGATGGACTCCTAAACCGGATATTATTTGGGAGAAGATAGGGGATGGACTCCATTGATACAGTGAATCTGTGTATCATTTGTAAAGTATGGAAGTGTTTTATTATGAGTTGTTATCTCATGTGAATTGTGAAGTATGGAAGTGTTTGTTATGAATTTTAATTCATTTAAATTGTTGATATTGGAAAGGTTTTTAACATGAGCCGTAGTCTCATGGGAATCGTTTGGCCAGGTTCTGAGCCACGTTTATAAATCGAAATTGTTAAGTAAAGGAAAATGGAATGAAGCATGGACGTATGTGTCATGGAACTGAAATGTGTTATGAGTTGATTTATATGAGTTATTTAATTTATTTAATTTAATTTCCCTTTTTCTTCAACTTCTTTTTTTTTTATTTAATTTCCCTTTTTCTTCAACTTCCTTTTTTTTATTTAATTTCCAAATAGATCGTTAAGGTATAATGGTTTCTTGAATGAACTTTCTTTTCCTTTTCTATTCGACTTCTTTTTTTATTTAATTTCCAAATAGATTGTTAAGGTATAGTGGTTTCTTAAAAGAACTTCCATTTTCAATTTTGATCCGACTTCTATTTTTTATTTTTATTCAACTTCCATTTGTACTCAATTTCTTTTTCTATTCAGTTTCCTTATTTACTTAATTTCCATATTAATCATTAAGGAATAGTGGTTTCTTCTATGAACTTTTACTGTTAATTTTATGCAACTTCGATTTTTATTTTTGTTGAACATTAATTTTTATTCCATTTCCTTTTCCATTCAACTTCCATTTTTATTTAATTTGTAGATAGATCGTTAAGGTATAGTCGTTTCTTGAATGAACTTCCATTTTAATTATATGCAACTTCCATATTTATTTTTACTGAACTTCCATTTTTATTCAATTTCCTTTTCGATTCAACTTCCTTTTTTTATTTAATTTCCCTTTCTATTCAACTTCCTTTTTTTTATTTAATTTCCAAATAGGTCGTTAAAGTATAGTAGTTTCTTGAATGAACTTTTATTGTTCATTTTATGCAACTTCGATTTTTATTTTTATTGAACGTTAAATTTTATTCAATTTGCTTTTCCATTCAACTTCCATTTTTATTTAATTTTCAAATAGATCGTTAAGGTATAGTGATTTCTTGAATGAACTTCCATTTTTATATTTCTGCAACTTCCATTTTTATTTTTATTCAACTTCAATTTTTATTCAATTTCCTTTTCTATTCAACATCCTTTTTTATTTAATTTCCAAATAGATCGTTAAGGTATACTGGTTTGTTGAATGAACTTCCATTTTCAATTTTGATGCAACTTCCATTTTTTATTTTTATTCAACTTCCAACTGAATTCAATTTCTTTTTCTATTCAACTTCCTTTTCTAGTTAATTTCCAGATTGATCGTTAAGGAATAGTGGTTTCTTCAATGAACTTTTAATGTTAATTTTATGCAACTTCCAATTTTATTCTTATTGAACGTCAGTTTTTATTCAATTTCCTTTTCCATTCAACTTCTATTTTTGTTTAATTTCGAAATAGATCGTTAAGGTATAGTCGTTTCTTGAATGAACTTCCATTTTAATTTTATGCAACTTCCATTTTTATTTTTATTCAACTTCCATTTATATTCAATTTCCTTTTCTATTCAACTTCCTATTGTTATTTAATTTCCCTTTCTATTTAACTTCCTTTTTTTATTTAATTTCCAAATAGATCGTTAAGGTATAGTGGTTTCTTAAATGAACTTCCATTTTCAATTTTGATCCAACTTCCATTTTTTTTTTCTTCAACTTCCATTTGTATTCAATTTCCTTTTCTATTCAACTTCCCTTTTTACTTAATTTCCAGATTGATCGTTAAGGAATAGTAGTTTCTTCAATGAACTTTTATTGTTAATTTTATGCAACTTCGATTTTTATTTTTATTGAACATAAATTTTTATTCAATTTCCTTTTCCATTCAACTTCCATTTTTATTTAATTTCCAGATAGATTGTCAAAGTATAGTCGTTTCTTGAATGAACTTCCATTTTTATTTTTATTCAATTTCCATTTTTATTCAATTTCCTTTTATATTCAACTTCCTTTTTTTTTATTTAATTTTCCCTTTCTATTCAACTTCCATTTTCTATTTAATTTCCAAATACATCGTTAAGGTATAGTGGTTTCTTGAATGAACTTTCATTGTTAATTTTATGCAACTTCAATTTTTATTTTTATTCAATTTCCATTTTTATTCAATTTCCATTTCTATTCAACTTCCTTTTTTTATTTAATTTCCAAATAGATCGTTAAGGTATAGTGGTTTTTTGAATGAATTTCCATTTTTATTTTTATTCAACTTCCATTTGTATTCAATTTCCTTTTCTATTCAACTTCCTTTTTTATTTAATTCCCAGCTAGATCGGTAAAGTATAGTGGTTTCTTCAATGAACTTTTATTGCTAATTTTGTGCAACTTCCATTTTTATTTTTATTTAACATCAATTTTTATTCAATTTCCTTTTCCATTCAACTTCCTTTTTTATTTAATTTCCAAATAGATCGTTAATGTATATTCGTTTCTTGAATGAACTTCCATTTTAATTTTATTCAACTTCCATGTTTATTCAATTTCCTTTTCTATTCAACTTCCTTTTTTATTTAATTTCCAGATAGATCGTTAAGGTATAATGGTTTCTTCAATGAAAATTTATTTTTAGTTTTATGCAACTTCCATTTTTATTTTTACTGAATATCAATTTTTATTCAATGTCCTTTTCCATTCAACTTCCATTTTTCTTTAATTTCCAAATAAATCGCTAAGTTATAGTTGTTTCTTTAATGAACTCCCATATTAATTTTATGCAACTTCCGTTTTATTTTTATTCAACCTCCATTTCTATTTAATTTCCTTTTCTATTCAACTTCATTTTCTATTTAATTTCTTAATAGATCGTTAAGGTATAGTGGTTTGTTCAATGAACTTTTATTGTTAATTTATGTAAGTTCCATTTTTATTTTTATTGAACATCAATATTTATTCAATTTCCTTTTCCATTCAACTTCCATTTTTATTTAATTTCCAAATAGATCGTTAACGTATAATGATTTTCTTGAATGAACTTCCATCTTTATATTTATGCAACTTCCATTTTTATTTTTATTCAACTTCCATTTTTATTTAATTTCCCAATTGTTCGTTAAGTTACAGTGGTTTCTTGAATTAACTTCCATTTTCAATTTTGATGCAACTTCTATTTTTTATTTTTATTCAACTTCCATTCGTATTCAATTTCCTTTTCTATTCAATTTCCTTTTTTATTTAATTTCCAAATAGATCGTTAAGGTATAATGGTTTCTTCAATGAACTTCCATTGTTAATTTTATGCAACTTCCATTTTTATTTTTATTCAACTTCCAATTTAATTCAATTTCCTTTTCTATTCAACTTCCTTTTTTTTATTCAATTTCGAAATGGATCGTTAAGGTATAGTGGTTTCTTGAATCAACTTCCATTTTCAATTTTATGCAACTTCAATTTTTATTTTTATTGAACTTCAATTTTTATTCAATTTTCTTTTCTATTCTTCGTCCTTTTTTATTTAATTTCCAAAAAGATCGTTAAGCTATAGTGGTTCCTTGAATGAACTTCCATTTTTTATTTTATGCAACTACACTTTTTATTTTTATTCAGTTTCCTTTTCTATTCAAATTACTTTTCTATTTAATTTTCAAATAGATCGTTAAGTATTGTGGTTTTTTGAATGAACTTCCATTTTTAAATTTATGCAACTTCTTTTTTATTTTTATTCACCTTCCTTTTTTATTTAATTTCCAAATAGATCGTTAAGGTATAGTGGTTTCTTGAATGAACTTCCATTTTCAATTTTATGCAACTTCCATTTTTATTTTTATTCAACTTCCTTTTTTATTCAATTTCTTTTTCTATTCAACTTCTTTTTTTATTTAATGTCCAAATAGATCGTTAAGGTATAGTGGTTTCTTGAATAAACTTCCATCTTCAATTTTGATGCAACTTCCATTTTTATTTTTTTTTTAACTTCCATTTTTATTCAATTTTGTTTTCTATTCCACTTCCTTTTTTATTTAATATCCAAATAAATTGTTAAGGTACAGTGGTTTTTTGAAAGAACTTCCATTTTTATTTTTATAAAATTTCAATTTTTATTCAATTTTTATTTTTATTCAACTTTATTTTTTATTTACCTTCCAAATAGATCGTTAAGGTATAGTGGTTTCTTAAATGAACTTTCATTTGCAATTTTGATGCAACTTCCATTTTTATTTTTATTCAACTTCCATTTGTATTCAATTTCCTTTTATATTCAACTTCCTTTTTTATTTAATTTCCAAATAGATCGTTAAGGTATAGTGGTTTCTTGAATGAACTTCTATTTTTATTTTTATTCAACTTCCATTTGTATTCAATTTCCTTTTCTATTCAACTTCCTTTTTTAATTAATTTCCAGATAGATCGTTAAGGTATAGTGGTTTCTTCAATGAACTTTTATTGTTAATTTTATGCAACTTCCATTTTTATTCTTATTGAACATCAATTTTTATTCAATTTCCTTTTCCATTCAACTTCCATTTTTATTTAATTTCCAAATAGATCATTAAGGTATAGTGGTTTCTTGAATGAACTTCCATTTTAATTTTATGCAACTTCCATTATTATTTTTATTCAACTTCCATTTTTAGTCAATTTCCTTTTCTATTCAACTTCATTTTTTATTTAATTTCCAAATAGATCCTTAAGGTATAGCGCTTTCTTGAATGAACTTCCATTTTTATTTTTATTCAACTTCTATTTGTATTCAATTTCTTTTTCTATTCAACTTCCTTTTTTACTTAATTTCCAAATAAATCGTTAAGGTATAGTGATTTCTTCAATGAACTTGTAATGTTAATTTTATGCAACTTCCATTTTTATTCTTATTGAACGTCCATTTTTATTCAATTTCCTTTTCTATTCAACTTCTTTTTTTTTATTTAATTTCCAAATAGATCGTTAAGGTATAGTCATTTCTTGATTGAACTTTCATTTTAATTTTATGCAACTTCGATTTTTATTTTTAATCAGTTTCAATTTTTATTCAATTTCCTTTTCTATTCAACTTCTTTTTTTATTTAATTTTCAAATACATCGTTAAGGTATAATGGTTTCTTAAATGAACTTCCATTGTTAATTTTATACAACTTCCATTTTTATTTTTTTTCAACTTCCATTTTTATTCAATTTCCTTTTCTATTCAACATCATTTTTTATTTAATTTCCAAATAGATCGTTAAGGTTTAGTGGTTTCTTGAATGAACTTCCATTTTTAATTTTATGCAACTTCCATTTTTATTTTTATTCAACTTTCATTTTTATTCAATTTCTTTTTCTATTCAACTTCCTTTTTTATTTAATTTCTAAATTGATCATTATGGTATAGCGGTTCTTGATTAAACTTCCATTTTTATTTTTATTTAACTTCCATTTGTTTTCAATTTCCTTTTCCATTCAACTTCCTTTTTTATTTAATCTCTAAATAGATCGTTAAGGTATAGTGGTTTCTTCAATAAACATTTATTGCTACTTTTATGCAACTTCCTTTTTTATTTTTATTGAGCATCAATTTTTATTCAATTTCCTTTTCCATTAAACTTCCATTTTTATTTAATTTCCAAATAGATCGTTAAGGTATGGTCGTTTTTTGAATGAACTTCCATTTTTATTTTTATTCAACTTCTATTTTTATTCAATTTCTTTTTCTATTCAACTTCTTTTTTTATTTAATTTTCAAATAGATCGTTAAGGTATAATGGTTTCTTAAATGAACTTCCATTGTTAATTTTATACAACTTCCATTTTTATTTTTTTTCAACTTCCATTTTTATTCAATTTCCTTTTCTATTCAACATCATTTTTTATTTAATTTCCAAATAGATCGTTAAGGTATAGTGGTTTCTTGAATGAACTTCCATTTTTAATTTTATGCAACTTCCATTTTTATTTTTATTCAACTTCATTTTTATTCAATTTCTTTTTCTATTCAACTTCCTTTTTTTTATTTAATTTCTAAATTGATCATTATGGTATAGCGGTTTCTTGATTAAACTTCCATTTTTATTTTTATTTAACTTCCATTTGTTTTCAATTTCCTTTTCCATTCAACTTCCTTTTTTATTTAATCTCTAAATAGATCGTTAAGGTATAGTGGTTTCTTCAATAAACATTTATTGCTACTTTTATGCAACTTCCTTTTTTATTTTTATTGAGCATCAATTTTTATTCAATTTCCTTTTCCATTAAACTTCCATTTTTATTTAATTTCCAAATAGATCGTTAAGGTATGGTCGTTTTTTGAATGAACTTCCATTTTTATTTTTATTCAACTTCTATTTTTATTCAATTTCTTTTTCTATTCAACTTCTTTTTTTATTTAATTTCCAAATAGATCGTTAAGGTATAGTTGTTTGTTGAATAAACTCTCATTTTCACTTTTGATGCAACTTCCATTTTCATTTTTATTCAACTTCCATTTTTATTTATTTTCCAAGTAGATCGTTAAGGTATAGTGGCTTCTTAAATGAACTTCCATGATTAATTTTATGGAACTTCCATTTTTATTTTTCTTCAACTTCCAATTTAATTCAATTTCTTTTTCTATTCTACTTTCTTTTTTTATTCAATTTCGAAATAGATTGTTAAGGTATAGTGGTTTCTTCAATGAACTTCCATTTTTATTGTTATTCAACTTCCATCTGTATTCAATTTCCTTTTCTATTCAACTTCCTTTTTTTATTTAATTTCCAGATAGATTTGTAAGGTATAGTGGTTTCTTCAAAGAACTTTTTTGCTAATTTTATGCAACTTCCATTTTTATTTTTATTGACCATCAATTTTTATTCAATTTCCTTTTCCATTCAACTTCCATTTTTATTTAATTTCCAAATATATCGTTAAGGTATAGTCGTTTCTTAAATGAACTTTCATTTTAATTTTATGCAACTTCCATTTTTATTTTTATTCAATTACCATTTTTATTCAATTTCATATTCTATTCAACTTCCATTTTTATTCAATTTCCTTTTCTATTCCAATTCCTTTTTTTATTTAATTTCCAAATAGATCGTTAAGGTATAGTGGTTTCTTGAATAAACTTCCATTTTCAATTTTGATGCAACTTCGATTTTTATTTTTATTTAACTTCTATTTTTATTCAGTTTCCTTTTCTATTTAACTTCCTTTTTTTATTTAATTTCCAAGTAGATTGTTAAGATTTAGTGGTTTCTTGAATGAACTTCTATTTTCAATTTTGGTGCAACTTCCATTTTTATTTTTATTCAACTTCATTTTTATTTAATTTCCTTTTCTATTCAACTTCATTTTTTATTTAATTTTCCAATAGATTGTTAAGGTATAGTGGTTTCTTGAATGAACTTCCATTTTTATATTTATGCAATTTCCTTTTTTTATTTTTATCCAACTTCAATTTTTTATTTAATTTCCAAACAGATCGTTAAGGTATAGCGATTTCTTGAATGAATTTCCATTTTCAATTTTGATGCAACTTTCATTTTTATTTTTATTCAACTTCCATTTTTATTCAATTTCCTTTTCTATTCAACTTCCTTTTTTTATTTAATTTCCAAACAGATCGTTAAGGTATAGTGGTTTCTTGCTTGAACTTCCATTATTAATTTTATGCAACTTCCGTTTTTATTTTTATACAATTTCAATTTTTATTCAATTTCCTTTTCTATTCAACTTCATTTTTTATTTAATTTACAAATAGATCGTTAAGGTATAGTGGTTTCTTGAATGAACTTCCATTTTCAATTTTGATGCAACTTCCATTTTTATTTCTATTCAACTTCCATTTTTATTCAATTTCCTGGTGACGGCCGGGTTCCTTCCCTTTCTCTTTCTTTCTTCGCTTCATTTTCCATTTGCCTTCGTTGGGTTTGAAGCATCCGGAAATGGTTCGCCAAGTTAATATTCTAGGTCTTGTTGTTGTCGGTGTTGGATTTCGCTTGTTCCAAAGGGTGTACGGGTGAGTCCGGAGTGCCGGGATCAAAGCAGGAATTTTTGGTGGCTAGGTTGGGCCGCACGAGCGGCGGGTATGGCCGCACGAGCAGTGGAGGCTTAGACCCAGATAATCCGATTCTGCCTAGTGCGCACGGGCAGAGAAAATGGGCCGCACGAGCGGTGGGGAAGGCCGCACGAGCGGCCAACTGGGCAGTCCGTGCCCTGTTTTGTTAAAACGTATTGGTCCGAATATATATCATTTCTAACTCATTTTTCTCTCATTCTAAACCTATTTTCTCTCCTCCTTTCTAGAAAACACCTCAATCAACCAAGACTCTTTGATTTTTGTGATCCTTGGGTCAAGATCTTCATCTTCTCCCTCTAAATCTTGAAGATCCATGGTTAGGGCTCACTTGGTGTGTTGGAATCAAAGCTCCCTCATCCATCTAAGCTAGGGTTTCTCTTCTGCATCTTCTCAAAGGCTTTGAGGTAGGGATTTCTTGAGTTATATATATTAGTTTTGCTATATGATGTTGATTTAAAAGTGTTTTTAAAGTTTTGTGTAAATTTAGGTTTTGGATTCAAAATGTAGAGAGTTTTGGAAATGTGGGTTTGTTTGTCTATCTTTTTACCTCTTCTTGAGGGTTTCCCTCTATTAAACTCAAGAGCAAATGGTGTTGGTGGAGTTTTCTTGGGAAAATGATGAAGGTGTGTTTTTCATTGAAAACCCTAGAAATTGGGGATTTTTGAAATAAAGAAGTGTCTTTGAAATTATTCATTTTTCTTGTGTTATGAGGATGTGTGGGAGTGAGTTTCATCAAATGTCTAGCAAAAATTAATGTACTTCATGTATAAGATATGAGATGTTAGCTTAACATTTTTGCCAACACTTAAAACTTGTAATGTTGTAAGATGGTAAGTTGTTGAGTACTATTGATAATGTGAAAATGCTGAATCACAATATAATGGGAAATGAAATGAAGGATAGCATGCTTGATGTATGGAAAGTTTGGTCATGATGAACTATCGTTGAGGAATTGTTGTGGTGTGTCAAAGGCACATGATTGTTTGAGAAATGGGTATCTTGTGAAAGAACATGGTAAGGAGAAAATGAAAATGCGGTGTTGAATATTGTTGTAGGCATGTTTTTGAATATGAAAGAAATGCTATAAATTAGTAGTTATTGCATCATATTCTCAATTGTTTTATTGTCATTATTGCATATCTTGACAAGAGTTGGAAAGGCATTTATTTTGAGAAAGATCGCTGTAATCAGAACTAATGGAAATGTTTATGGGGTAAATACGTTGGTAAGTCTGGATAAGGGGTGCAGACGGATTTGATAAGTTGGCCTGAGTGTCTAGGGTGAAAGACCCGAAAGCCGCGCAGATAGGTGTCGAGCCTTTCGGTTAGCACCGGTAAAAAATGACAGTTTGGTAGTGCTCGTAGAGACTACTTGCAGACACCAGCCTAGGAATTACCAGTGTCGTATTTACCGCCCCTGTTGATTTAAATATTGGAAGTTTGAAATTGATGAGATTGCTAAATATTATTGAGAACATGGTGATTTTAAAATGTTGCATTGAATATTATTGAGAACAGGATGATTTTGAAATGGTGCATTGAAATAAGATTTTCCTCCACTATTGGCACTTGCATGGCATTACATATGCATTTTTAACGTTAACGGAATTGGCATAACTGTATATACTTTGTGAGAAATCTCTACTGGGCTTTATGCTTACCTCTATGGGAATTGGTGCAGGTAAAGATGTGGTGACCCCGCCAAGCTAAGGGCGTGGAGATGTTTGAAGAAAAGTAGTTTGACTTTTATGTTGTTGTGATATTTTTTTTGTAAGCCAAGGGCTAATGTGTTTGGGTCCGAGTGACCATTATGTGTAATCGGGCTATTGCCTTGGAACTTGTAAGCCCTTGAGGGCCTTATTCGTTGTGATTTAATGATTTCGGTTTACATGTTATAGATTCATGCACTGGTTTGTAATTAAATGTATACTGGCATGTGGGAATACTTTGGTAAGCATTTGGAATTATGTAAATGATTTGGTTAATATCTTATTTTGGAAGTGGGTTGACGTAATAGTTATGTGGGTTTATTTTGATCCAGCTTCCATTTTTATTTTTATTGAACTTCCATTTGTGCACAATTTCCTTTTCTATTCAACTTCCTTATTTACTTCATTTCCAGATTGATCGTTAAGGAATAGTGGTTTCTTCAATGAACTTTTACGGAGAATTTTATGCAACTTCGACTTTTATTTTTATCGAACATTAATTTTTATTCAATTTCCTTCTCCATTCAACTTCCATTTTTATATAATTTACAGATAGATCGTTAAGGTATAGTCGTTTTTTGAATGAACTTCCATTTTAATTTTATGCAACTTCCATTTTTATTTTTATTCAACTTCCATTTTTATTCAATCTCCTTTTCTATTCAACTTCCTTTTTTATTTAATTTCCAAATACATCGTTGAGGTATTGTGGTTTCTTGAATGAACTTCCATTTTCAATTTTGATGCAACTTTCATAATTATTTTTATTCAACTTCCATTTTTATTCAATTTTCTTTTCTATTCAACTTCCTTTTTTATTTAATTTCCAAATAGATCGTTAAGGTATATCGGTTTCTTGAATGAACTTCATTTTCAATTTTGATGCAACTTCTATTTTTATTTTTATTCAACTTCCATTTGTATTCAATTTCCTTTTCTATTCAACTTCCTTTTTTATTTAATTTCCAAATAGATCGTTAAGATATACTGGTTTCTTCAATGAACTTTTATTGTCACTTTTATGCAACTTTTATTTTTATTTTTATTGAACATCAATTTTTATTCAATGTCCTTTTCCATTCAACTTCCATTTTTATTTAATTTCAAAATAGATCGTTAAGGTATAGTCGTTTCTTGAATGAACTTCCATTTTAATTTTAATTCAACTTCCATTTTTATTCAATTTCCTTTTCTATTCAACTTCCTTTTTTATTTAATTTCCAAATAGATTGTTATGGTATAATAGTTTCCTGAATTAACTTACATTGCTAATTTTATGCAACTTCCATTTTTATTTTTATACAACTTCCATTTTTAGTCAATATCCTGGTGACAGCCGGGTTCCTTCCCTTTCTCTTTCTTTCTTCGCATCATTTTCCATTTGCCTTCGTTGGGTTTGAAGCATCTGAAAATGGTTCCCCAGGTTAATATTCTAGGTCTTGTTTTTGTCGGTGTTGGATTTCGCTTGTTCTGAAGGGTGTACGGGTGAGTCCGGAGTGCTGGGATCAAAGCAAAAATTTTTGGTGGCTTGGTTAGGCCGCACGAGCGGCAGGTATGGCCGCACGAGCAGTGGAAGCTTAGACCCAGAAAATCCGATTCTGCCTAGAGCGCACGAGCAGAGAAAATGGGCCGCATGAGCGGTGAGGAAGGCCGCACGAGCGGCCACTTGGGCAGTCTGTGCCCTGTTTTGTTAAAACATATTGGTCCGAATATATATCATCTCTAACTCATTTTTCTCTCATTCTAAACCTATTTTCTCTCCTCCTTTCTAGAAAACACCTCAATCAACCAAGACTCTTTGATTTTTGTGATCCTTGGGTCAAGATCTTCATCTTCTCCCTCTAAATCTTGAAGATCCATGGTTAGGGCTCACTTGGTGTGTTGGAATCAAAGCTCCCTCATCCATCTAAGCTAGGGTTTCTCTTCTGCATCTTCTCAAAGGCTTTGAGGTAGGGATTTCTTGAGTTATATATATTAGTTTTGCTATATGATGTTGATTTAAAAGTGTTTTTAAAGTTTTGTGTAAATTTAGGTTTTGGATTCAAAATGTAGAGAGTTTTGGAAATGTGGGTTTGTTTGTCTATCTTTTTACCTCTTCTTGAGGGTTTCCCTCTATTAAACTCAAGAGCAAATGGTGTTGGTGGAGTTTTCTTGGGAAAATGATGAAGGTGTGTTTTTCATTGAAAACCCTAGAAATTGGGGATTTTTGAAATAAAGAAGTGTCTTTGAAATTATTCATTTTTCTTGTGTTATGAGGATGTGTGGGAGTGAGTTTCATCAAATGTCTAGCAAAAATTAATGTACTTCATGTATAAGATATGAGATGTTAGCTTAACATTTTTGCCAACACTTAAAACTTGTAATGTTGTAAGATGGTAAGTTGTTGAGTACTATTGATAATGTGAAAATGCTGAATCACAATATAATGGGAAATGAAATGAAGGATAGCATGCTTGATGTATGGAAAGTTTGGTCATGATGAACTATCGTTGAGGAATTGTTGTGGTGTGTCAAAGGCACATGATTGTTTGAGAAATGGGTATCTTGTGAAAGAACATGGTAAGGAGAAAATGAAAATGCGGTGTTGAATATTGTTGTAGGCATGTTTTTGAATATGAAAGAAATGCTATAAATTAGTAGTTATTGCATCATATTCTCAATTGTTTTATTGTCATTATTGCATATCTTGACAAGAGTTGGAAAGGCATTTATTTTGAGAAAGATCGCTGTAATCAGAACTAATGGAAATGTTTATGGGGTAAATACGTTGGTAAGTCTGGATAAGGGGTGCAGACGGATTTGATAAGTTGGCCTGAGTGTCTAGGGTGAAAGACCCGAAAGCCGCGCAGATAGGTGTCGAGCCTTTCGGTTAGCACCGGTAAAAAATGACAGTTTGGTAGTACTCGTAGAGACTACTTGCAGACACCAGCCTAGGAATTACCAGTGTCGTATTTACCGCCCTTGTTGATTTAAATATTGGAAGTTTGAAATTGATGAGATTACTAAATATTATCGAGAACATGGTGATTTTAAAATGTTGCATTGAATATTATTGAGAATAGGATGATTTTGAAATGGCGCATTGAAATAAGATTTTCCTCCACTATTGGCACTTGCATGGCATTACATATGCATTTTTAACGTTAACGGAATTGGCATAACTGTATATACTTTGTGAGAAAGCTCTACTGGGCTTTATGCTCACCTCTATGGGAATTGGTGTAGGTAAAGATGTGGTGACCCCGCCAAGCTAAGGGCGTGGAGATGTTTGAAGAAAAGTTGTTTGACTTTTATGTTGTTGTGATATTTTTTTTGTAAGCCAAGGGCTAATGTGTTTGGGTCCGAGTGACCATTATGTGTAATCGGGCTATTGCCTTGGAACATGTAAGCCCTTGAGGGCCTTATTCGTTGTGATTTAATGATTTCTGTTACATGTTATAGATTCATGCACTGGTTTGTAATTAAATGTATACTGGCATGTGGGAATCCTTTGGCAAGCAGTTGGAATTATGTAAATGATTTGGTTAATATATCATTTTGGAAGTGGGTTGACGTAATAGTTATGTGGGTTTATTTTGATCCAGCTTCCATTTTTATTTTTATTGAACTTCCATTTGTGCACAATTTCCTTTTCTATTCAACTTCCTTATTTACTTCATTTCCAGATTGATCGTTAAGGAATAGTGGTTTCTTCAATGAACTTTTACGGAGAATTTTATGCAACTTCGATTTTTATTTTTATTGAACATTAATTTTTATTCAATTTCCTTTTCCATTCAACTTCCATTTTTATTTAATTTCCAGATAGATCGTTAAGGTATAGTCGTTTTTTGAATGAACTTCCATTTTAATTTTATGCAACTTCCATTTTTATTTTTATTCAACTTCCATTTTTATTCAATTTCCTTTTCTATTCAACTTCCTTTTTTATTTAATTTCCAAATAGATCGTTAAGGTATTGTGGTTTCTTGAATGAACTTCCATTTTCAATTTTGATGCAACTTTCATTTTTATTTTTATTCAACTTCCATTTTTATTCAATTTTCTTTTCTATTCAACTTCCTTTTTTATTTAATTTCCAAATAGATCGTTAAGGTATATCGGTTTCTTGAATGAACTTCTATTTTCAATTTTGATGCAACTTCCATTTTTATTTTTGTTCAACTTCCATTTTTATTCAATCTCCTTTTCTATTCAACATCCTTTTTTATTTAATTTCCAAATAGATCGTTAAGGTATAATGGTTTCTTCAATGAACTTTTATTGTCACTTTTATGCAACTTTTATTTTTATTTTTCTTGAACAGCAATTTTTATTCAATGTCCTTTTCCATTCAACTTCCATTTTTATTTAATTTCCAAACAGGTCGTTAAGGTATAGTCGTTTCTTGAATGAACTTCCATTTTAATTTTATGCAACTTTCATTTTTATTTTTATTCAACTTCTATTTTTATTAAATTTCCTTTTCTATTACACTTCCTTTTTTATTTAATTTTCAAATAGATCGTCAAGGTATAGTGGTTTTTTGAATGAACATCCGTTTTCAATTTTGATGCAGCTTCCATTTTTATTTTTATTCGACTTCCATTTTTATTCAATTTCCTTTTCTATTCAACTTCCTTTTTTATTTAATTTCCAAATAGATCGTTAAGGTATAGTGGTTTCTTCAATGAACTTCTATTTTTATATTTACGCAACTTCCATTTTTATTTTTATTGTACTTCAATTTTTATTCAATTTCCTTTTCTATTCAACTTCCTTTTTTGTTTAATTTCCAAATAGATCGTAAGGTATAGTGGTTTCTTGAATGAACTTCCATTTTCAATTTTGATCCAACTTCCATTTTTTATTTTTATTCAACTTCCATTTGTATTCAATTTCCTTTTCTATTCAACTTCCCTTTTCACTTTATTTCCAGATTGATCGTTCAGGAATAGTGGTTTTTTCTATGAACTTTTATTGTAAATTTTATGCAACTTCGATATTTATTTTTATTGAACATTAATTTTTACTCAATTTCCTTTTCCATTCAACTTCCATTTTTATTTAATTTCCAAATAGATCGTTAAGGTATAGTCGTTTCTTGAATGAACTTCCATTTTAATTTTATGCAACTTCCATTTTTATTTTTATTCAACTTCCATTTTTATTTAATTTCCTTTTCTATTCAACTTTCTTTTTTTTATTTAATTTCCATTTCTTTTCAACTTGCGGTTTTTATTTAATTTCCAAATAGATCGTTATGGTATAATGGTTTCTTGAATGGGCTTTCTTTTCCTTTTCTATTCAACTTCCTTTTTTATTTAATTTCAAAATAGATCATTAAGGTATACTGGTTTCTTCAATGAACTTCCATTTTCCATTTTCCATTGTGATCCAGCTTCCATTTTTTATTTTTACTCAACTTCCATTTGTACTCAATTTCCTTTTCTATTCAATTTCTTTATTTACTTCATTTCCAGATTGATCATTAAGGAATAGTGGTTTCTTCAATGAACTTTTACTGATAATTTTATGCAACTTCGACTTTTATTTTTATCGAACATTAATTTTTATTCAATTTCCTTCTCCATTCAACTTCCATTTTTATTTAATTTCCAGATAGATCGTTAAGGTATATTCGTTTTTTGAATGAAATTCCATTTTAATTTTAAGCAACTTCCATTTTTATTTTTATTCAACTTCCATTTTTATTCAATCTCCTTTCCTATTCAACTTCCTTTTTTATTTAATTTCCAAATACATCGTTGAGGTATTGTGGTTTCTTGAATGAACTTCCATTTTCAATTTTGATGCAACTTTCATATTTATTTTTATTCAATTTCAATTTTTATTCAATTTCCTTTTCTACTCAACTTCCTTTTTTATTTAATTTCCAAATAGATCGTTAAGGTATAGCGGTTTCTTGAATGAACTTCCATTTTCAATTTTGATGCAACTTTCATTTTTATTTTTATTCAACTGCCATTTTTATTCAATTTTTTTTTTCTATTCAACTTCCTTTGTTATTTAATTTGCAAATCGATCGTTAAGCTATAGTAGTTTCATGAATGAACTTCCACTGTTAATCTTATGCAACTTCCATTTTTATTTTTATTCAACTTCAATTTTTATTCAATTTCCATTTCTATTCAACTTCCTTTTTTATTTAATTTTCAAATAGATCGTTAAGGTAGAGTGGTTTTTTGAATGAACATCCATTTTCAATTTTGATGCAACTTCCATTTTTATTTTTATTCAACTTCCATTTTTATTCAATTTCCTTTTCTATTCAACTTCCTTTTTTACTTAATTTCCAGATAGATCGTTAAGGTACAGTGGTTTCTTGATTGAACTTTTATTGTTAATTTTATACAACTTCAATTTACATTTTTATTGAACATTAATTTTTATTCAATCTCCTTTTCCATTCAACTTCCATTTTTACTTAATTTCCAAATAGATCGTTAAGGTATAGTGGTTTCTTCAATGAACTTCCATTTTTATATTCATGCAATTTCCATTTTTATTTTTATTGTACTTCAATTTTTATTCAATTTCCTTTTCTATTCAACTTCCTTTTTTGTTTAATTTTCAAATAGATCGTTGAGGTATAGCGGTTCTTGAATGAACTTCCATTTTCAATTTTGATCCAACTTCCATTTTTATTTTTATTCAACTTCCAGTTGTATTCCATTTCCTTTTCTATTCAACTTCCTTTTTTGCTTAATTTCCAGATTGATCGTTTAGGAATAGTGGTTTTTTCAATGAACTTTTATTGTTAATTTTATGCAACTTCGATTTTTGTTTTTATTGAACATTAATTTTTATTCAATTTCCTTTTCCATTCAACTTCCATTTTTGTTTAATTTCCAGATAGATTGTTACGGTATAGTCGTTTCTTGAATGAACATACATTTTAATTTTATGCAACTTTCATTTTTATTTTTATTCAACTTCCATTTTTATTTAATTTGCTTTTCTATTCAACTTCATTTTTTTATTTAATTTCCCTTTCTATTCAACTTCCTTTTTTTATTTAATTTCCAAAGAGATCGATAAGGTATAATGATTTCTTCAATGAACTTTCTTTTCCTTTTCTATTCGACTTCCTTTGTTATTTAATTTCCAAATAGATCGTTAAGGTATAGTTGTTTCTTAAATGAACTTCCATTTTCAATTTTGATCCAACTTCCATTTTTTATTTTTATTCAACTTCCATTTGTACTCAATTTTGTTTCTATTCAACTTCCTTATTTACTTAATTTCCAGATTGATCGTTAAAGAATAGTGGTTTCTTCAAAGAACTTTTACTGTTAATTTTATGCAACTTCGATTTTTAATTTTATTGAACATTAATTTTTATTGAATTTCCTTTTCCATTTAACTTCCATTTTTATTTAATTTCTATATAGATCGTTAAGGTATAGTCGTTTCTTGAATGAACTTCGATTTTAATTTTATGCAACTTCCATTTTTATTTTTAATCAACTTCCACTTTTATTCAATTTTCGTTTCTATTCAACTTCCTTTTTTTATTTAATTTCCCTTTCAATTCAACTACCTTTTTTATTTAATTTCCAAATAGCTCGTTAAGGTATAGTGGTTTCTTAATTAACTTTTATTGTTAATTTTATGCAACTTCGATTTTACTTTTTATTGAACATTAATTTTTATTCAATTTCTTTTTCCATTCAACTTCCATTTTTATTTAATAACAGATAGATCGTTAAGGTATAGTCGTTTCTTGAATGAGCTTCCATTTTAATTTTATGCAACTTCCATTTTTATTTTTATTCAACTTCCATTTTTATTTAATTTGCTTTTCTATTCAACTTTCTTTTTTTATTTAATTTCCCTTTTTATTCAACTTCCTTTTTTTTATTTAATTTCCCTTTTTATTCAACTTCCTTTTTTTATTTAATTTCCAAAGAGATCGTTAAGGTATAATGGTTTCTTCAATGAACTTTCTTTTCCTTTTCTATTCGACTTCCTTTTTTATTTAATTTCCAAATAAATTGTTAAAGTATAGTGGTTTCTTAAATGAACTTCCATTTTCAATTTTGATCCAACTTCCATTTTTTATTTTTATTCAACTTCCATTTGTACTCAATTTTTTTTCCATTCAACTTCCTTATTTACTTAATTTCCAGATTGATCGTTTAGGAATAGTGGTTTTTTCAATGAACTTTTATTGTTAATTTTATGCAACTTCGATTTTTGTTTTTATTGAACATTAATTTTTATTCAATTTCCTTTTCCATTCAACTTCCATTTTTATTTAATTTCCAGATAGATTGTTACGGTATAGTCGTTTCTTGAATGAACTTACATTTTAATTTTATGCAACTTTCATTTTTATTTTTATTCAACTTCCATTTTTATTTAATTTGCTTTTCTATTCAACTTCATTTTTTTATTTAATTTCCCTTTCTATTCAACTTCCTTTTTTATTTAATTTCCAAAGAGATCGATAAGGTATAATGATTTCTTCAATGAACTTTCTTTTCCTTTTCTATTCGACTTCCTTTGTTATTAATTTCCAAATAGATCGTTAAGGTATAGTTGTTTCTTAAATGAACTTCCATTTTCAATTTTGATCCAACTTCCATTTTTTATTTTTATTCAACTTCCATTTGTACTCAATTTTGTTTCTATTCAACTTCCTTATTTACTTAATTCCAGATTGATCGTTAAAGAATAGTGGTTTCTTCAAAAAACTTTTACTGTTAATTTTATGCAACTTCGATTTTAATTTTATTGAACATTAATTTTTATTGAATTTCCTTTTCCATTCAACTTCCATTTTTATTTAATTTCTATATAGATCGTTAAGGTATAGTCGTTTCTTGAATGAACTTCGATTTTAATTTTATGCAACTTCCATTTTTATTTTTAATCAACTTCCACTTTTATTCAATTTTCGTTTCTATTCAACTTCCTGTTTTTATTTAATTTCCCTTTCAATTCAACTACCTTTTTTATTTAATTTCCAAATAGCTCGTTAAGGTATAGTGGTTTCTTAATTAACTTTTATTGTTAATTTTATGCAACTTCGATTTTACTTTTTATTGAACATTAATTTTTATTCAATTTCTTTTTCCATTCAACTTCCATTTTTATTTAATAACAGATAGATCGTTAAGGTATAGTCGTTTCTTGAATGAGCTTCCATTTTAATTTTATGCAACTTCCATTTTTATTTAATTTGCTTTTCTATTCAACTTTCTTTTTTTATTTAATTTCCCTTTTTATTCAACTTCCTTTTTTTATTTAGTTTCCCTTTTTATTCAACTTCCTTTTTTTATTTAATTCCAAAGTGATCGTTAAGGTATAATGGTTTCTTCAATGAACTTTCTTTTCCTTTTCTATTCGACTTCCTTTTTTATTTAATTTCCAAATAAATTGTTAAAGTATAGTGGTTTCTTAAATGAACTTCCATTTTCAATTTTGATCCAACTTCCATTTTTTATTTTTATTCAACTTCCATTTGTACTCAATTTTTTTTCCATTCAACTTCCTTATTTACTTAATTTCTAGATTGATCGTTAAGGAATAGTCGTTTCTTCAAAGAACTTTTACTGTTAATTTTATGCAACTTCGATTTTTATTTTTATTGAACATTAATTTTTATTCAATTTCCTTCTCCATTCAACTTCCATTCTTATTTAATTTCTATATAGATCGTTAAAGTATAGTCGTTTCTTGAATGAACTTCGATTTTAATTTTATGCAACTTCCATTTTTATTTTTATTCAACTTCCATTTTTATTCAATTTCCATTTCTATTCAATTTCCTTTTTTTATTTAATTTCCCTTTCAATTCAACTACCTTTTGTATTTAATTTCCAAATAGCTCGTTAAGGTATAGTGGTTCTTAATTAACTTTTATTGTTAATTTTATGCAACTTCGATTTTTCTTTTTATTGAACATTAATTTTTATTCAATTTCCTTTTCCATTCAACATCCATTGTTATTTAATTTCCGAATAGATCGTTAAGGTATAGTGGTTTCTTGAATGAACTTCCACTTTTATATTTATGCAACTTCCATTTTCATTTCTATTCAACTTCAATTTTATTCAATTTCCTTTTCTATTCAACATCCTTTTTTATTTAATTTCCAAATAGATCGTTAAGGTATACTGGTTTCTTGAATAAACTTCCATTTTCAACTTTGATCCAACTTCCATTTTTTATTTTTATTCAATTTCCTTTTCTATTCAACTTCCTTTTCTACTTAATTTCAAGATTGATCGTTAAGGAATAGTGGTTTCTTCAATAAACTTTTAATATTAATTTTATGCAACTTCCATTTTTATTCTTATTGAACGTCAATGTTTAATCAATTTCCTTTTCCATTCAATTTCCATTTTTATTAAATTTCCAAATAGATCATTAAGGTATAGTCGTTTCTTGAATGAACTTCCATTTTAATTTTATACAACTTCCATTTTTATTCAATTTCCTTTTCTATTCAACTTCCTTTTGTAATTTAACCTCCCTTTCTATTCAACTTCCTTTTTTTATTTAATTTCCAAATAGATCGTTAAGGTGTAGTGGTTTCTTGAATGAACTTCCATTTTCAATTTTGATCCAACTTCCATTTTTTATTTTTATTCAATTTCAATTTGTATTCAATTTCCTTTTCTACTCAACTTCTTTTTTTACATAATTTCCAGATTGATAGTTAAGGAATAGTGGTTTCTTCAATGAACTTTTATTGTTAATTTTATGCAACTTCAATTTTTATTTTTATTGAACGTTAATTTTTATTCAATTTCCTTTTCCATTCAACTTCCATTTTTATTTAATTTCCAGATAGACCGTTAAGGTATAGTTGTTTCTTGAATGAACTTCCATTTTTATTTTATGGAACTTGCATTTTTATTTTTATTCAACTTCCTTTTTTTATTTAATTTTCCCTTTCTATTCAACTTCCTTTTTTTATTTAATTTTCCCTTTCTATTCAACTTCCTTTTTTTATTTAATTTCCAAATAGATCGTTAAGATATAGTGGTTTCCTGAACGAACTTCCATTGTTTTTTTCTTCAACTTCCATTTGTATTCAATTTCTTTTTCTATTCAACTTCTAAACAGATCGTTAAGGTATAGTGGTTTCTTCAATGAACTATTATTGGTAATTTTGTTGAACTTCTATTTTTATTTTTATTGAACATCAATTTTTATTCAATTTCCTTTTCCATTTAACTTCCTTTTTTTATTTAACTTCCAAATAGATCGTTAAGGTATAGTCGTTTCTTGAATGAACTTCCATTTTAATTTTATGCCGCTTCAATTTTTATTTTTATTCAACTTCCATTTTTATTCAATCTCCATTTCTATTCAACTTCCTTTTTTATTTAATTTTCAAATAGATCGTTAAGGTAGAGTGGTTTTTTGAATGAACATCCATTTTCAATTTTGATGCAACTTCCATTTTTATTTTTATTCAACTTCATTTTTATTCAATTTCCTTTTCTATTCAACTTCCTTTTTTACTTAATTTCCAGATAGATCGTTAAGGTACAGTGGTTTCTTGATTGAACTTTTATTGTTAATTTTATACAACTTCGATTTTCATTTTTATTGAACATTAATTTTTATTCAATTTCCTTTTCCATTCAACTTCCATTTTTATTTAATTTCCAAATAGATTGATAAGGTATAGTGGTTTCTTGAATGAACTTCCATTTTTATATTTATGCAACTTTCATTTTTATTTTTATTTTTATTGTACTTCAATTTTTATTCAATTTCCTTTTCTATTCAACTTCCTTTTTTGTTTAATTTCCAAATAGATCGTTAAGGTATAGCGGTTTCTTGAATGAACTTCCATTTTCAGTTTTGATCCAACTTCCATTTTTTATTTTTATTCAACTTCCAGTTGTATTCCATTTCCTTTTCTATTCAACTTCCTTTTTTACTTAATTTCCAGATTGATCGTTTTGGAATAGTGGTTTTTCAGTGAACTTTTATTGTTAATTTTATGCAACTTCGATTTTTGTTTTTATTGAACATTAGTTTTTATTCAATTTCCTTTTCCATTCAACTTCCATTTTTATTTAATTTCCAGATAGATCGTTAAGGTATAGTCGTTTCTTGAATGAACTTAAATTTTAATTTTATGCAACTTTCATTTTTATTTTTATTCAACTTCCATTTTTATTTAATTTGCTTTTCTATTCAACTTCCTTTTTTTATTTAATTTCCCTTTTTATTCAACTTCCTTTTTTTTATTTAATTTTCAAAGAGATCGTTAAGGTATAATGGTTTTTTCAATGAACTTTCTTTTCCTTTCTATTCGACTTCCTTTTTTATTTAATTTCCAAATAGATCCTTAAGGTATAGTTGTTTCTTAAATGAACTTCCATTTTCAATTTTGATCCAACTTCCATTTCTACTCAATTTTTTTCCATTCAACTTCCTTATTTACTTAATTTCCAAATTGATCGTTAAAGAATAGTGGTTTCTTCAAAGAACTTTTACTGTTAATTTTATGCAACTTCGATTTTTATTTTTATTGAACATTAATTTTTATTCAATTTCCTTTTCCATTCAACTTCCATTTTTATTTAATTTCTAGATAGATCGTTAAGGTATAGTCGTTTCTTGAATGAACTTCGATTTTAATTTTATGCAACTTCCATTTTTATTTTTATTCAACTTCCATTTTTATTCAATTTCCATTTCTATTCAACTTTCTTTTTTTATTTAATTTCCCTTTCAATTCAACTACCTTTTTTATTTAATTTCGAAATAGCTCGTTAAGGTATAGTGGTTTCTTAATTAACTTTTATTGTTAATTTTATGCAACTTCAATTTTTCTTTTTATTGAACATTAATTTTTATTCAATTTGCTTTTCCATTCAACTTCCTTTTTTATTTAACTTCCAAATAGATCGTTAAGGTATAGTCGTTTCTTGAATGAACTTCTATTTTAATTTTATGCAACTTCCATTTTTATTTTTATTCAACTTCCATTTTTATTCAATTTCCATTTCTATTCAACTTCCTTTTTTATTTAATTTTCAAATAGATCGTTAAGGTAGAGTGGTTTTTTGAATGAACATCCATTTTCAATTTTGATGCAACTTCCATTTTTATTTTTATTCAACTTCATTTTTATTCAATTTCCTTTTCTATTCAACTTCCTTTTTTACTTAATTTCCAGATAGATCGTTAAGGTGCAGTGGTTTCTTGATTGAACTTTTATTGTTAATTTTATACAACTTCGATTTTCATTTTTATTGAACATTAATTTTTATTCAATTTCCTTTTCCATTCAACTTCCATTTTTATTTAATTTCCAAATAGATCGATAAGGTATAGTGGTTTCTTGAATGAACTTCCATTTTTATATTTATGCAACTTTCATTTTTATTTTTATTGTACTTCAATTTTTATTCAATTTCCTTTTCTATTCAACTTCCTTTTTTGTTTAATTTCCAAATAGATCGTTAAGGTATAGCGGTTTCTTGAATGAACTTCCATTTTCAATTTTGATCCAACTTTCATTTTTTATTTTTATTCAACTTCCAATTGTATTCCATTTCCTTTTCTATTCAACTTCTTTTTTACTTAATTTCCAGATTGATCGTTTTGGAATAGTGGTTTTTTCAATGAACTTTTATTGTTAATTTTATGCAACTACGATTTTTGTTTTTATTTATAGCGATCCTTGTTTCCCTTTTCTTTATTTGTTATATCCGGACTTAGGTTCCGTGGAGCTGATTGTTGAGAGTATGTCGTTTGCATTCTTTACTCCTTATATTGAGTCTTGGGTTGTGTTGGGAAGACTTGGAGCAGGTCGGTTGAGCTTAGGAACCAAGTCTAGTTGCCTAGATTTTGGCTTGTCCGCTCGAGCGGGGTTTGCCCGCTCGAGCGGGGGTTTGGGCGCTCGAGCGGGGAATACACCCATCCAGTATGTCCTGTGTAGTGTTGGACGCTCGAGCGGGGGATTGGCCACTCGAGCGGGAGTTGTGAGTGACGCTCGAGTGGGGGTTGGGAGCTCGAGCGGGGACCTGTCTGCAGAAACTTCTGGGAGTGTACATCCGCCGCTCGAGCGGGAGTCTGTGAGTGGCGCTCGAGCGGGGGTTTCCACGCTCGAGCGGGGCGACTGTTATATAAATCCGAGATCCGACTTTCTGGATCATTTTTCATCTCCCTTGTAATGACCCAGAATTTTTTTTTTTTTAAATAGCCAGTGCATAATTTAATTGAGCAAATTTTCGAATTTGAGTGCTGTGTAAATTCTGTGCGAAAGCAGTTCGGTTTTGTATTTTTTAAAACTAGTTACCGGTCTCAGAAAATTATGAAATTTTTGTATGTTGTTCACATACGAGTCTAGCACGTCGGGTAAAAATTTCAGAATTTATTGATGAGTATTTATTTTATGACAATTCGTGGACTGATCGGTGTTCTGTCTAGTGTACAGCAGAATTTGATTTTAAGTTTTGGGTGTTTAGGTCGTGACTTGAGATTAGATTTGTTGGGTCTACTTTGGTTTATAATTGGACCATGTTTGGCTTATGGGTGGGAATTTAATTCAAGACCCAAATAAAATAAAATAAAATAATATAAATAAATAAATACGGTCAGGATATTTGTAGGAAGAAGTTAAAGAAGTTTTGTGTAGAAGAATTATGAGTAAATATTATTTGCTTGCAAGGCAATTTGAAAATTTTTAGAGGGAGGAATAAAATAGGACCCACCACTTACATTTTGACAAATGCTCAACATCATGATGTTTAGTTATTGTCACCGAAAAGCAGCATATGGATGATACATTATTATATTTTTTTTTTTGGCCATTAAACATAACATAACTCAAGTGGTTGAACCTTTCTCTCTCTCTCTCTCTCTCTCTCTCTCTCTCTCTCTCTCCCTGTCCGTTTCTCTCCATTTTATTTCCTCTATTGATGCATAAGCTTTAAGCTTAGAGTGGGAGTGTTTAGAGTGAGATTTTACAAAAGTGTTGTAAATGAAAGTTGTAGAGCTCGTCGTAATCTTCGCAATGGAGTTTTCGGATTCATGATCGGGTGACGTTTGCATTTTCAGATTGTTTTTCTTCATATTTGAGGTAGGGACTTTCTTCATATTTTTACATTAAAGCTATATTATGGTTATTTTGAGAAAATATATCATTGTAAGAGGTATTACATATAGATATATTTTCAGATTTTTGTTTGGTAATTTTTGGAAGAAAAATTATGTTGAAATGTTAAGAATGTTGGTATTTTGAGATTGATTTTAAAAAAATCATTTTTGTGTTGTTAATTTCGTAAACGAAATCCAAAAATAGAATTTAATAGTTGTATGGATTATATCTACATCATATTATGGTTAGATAATTTATTTTGAGAAATTAAGGTGGAAATATTTATCTCATCCTTGAGTTTTGGAATTTATTTTTGAGAAAAATAAATTGATATTGAGGAATATTGTGTAACTTGTTAAGTAGGGATTTTTCCTACACTTCTTTATGCACTTTTGCTTGATTACATGGAGTTTAGAGTGGTATATAATTTAATTAGAATTTTTGGAAAATTTGTGTTTTATTTGCTTAAAGGAGAAATTTTGAGAAAAATAAAAAGTTGATGCCCAAATTACGAAAGTGTAAACTTGGAATATGTTTGTAAGGTTATGAAAGAGTTATGCTTTTAATTTGAACAAAAACGAACTTCGATTCGATTGGTTTTGAAATTTTTACCGGTTTGTGGCCAAAAGAGCATTTTTAAAGAAAACAAAGGAATTATATTTAATTTTCGGGGCTTTTGATCAAAATAGGATGTCATAGTTGGATAATGCTTGGAGAATGAGTTTGGAAAGAAAATGATGTTTTCTTGGGCATTAACGATATTATTTTACTTAATGTATTTGTTGGAATAAAACCGACACGGTTAGAAATGGACCTTGAGAGGTTACAGGACGTAATTGTGATATGAAAACTAGTGTAGTTGTTCATATTTGATAAAATGTGGAATATGATTGGTTTCTAAATGTTGAGAATCATGAGAGATTCTAAGTTATAGTTATATGTTGGATTATATACCCATGTTGTTATCTTTTAATTAATATGTTAGAGATAACTATTTTGGCTATCGGTGAAAATTTATCATGTTGCATTTAAATGATGATTTTGATCAAAGTGGTAATATTTAATAAGTAGGAATTTTCTTTGAGTTATATATATGTTTTTGCAAGATCTAGATGATTTCGAAATCATCCTTTGATTAATTTTGAAACTTGTTGTTGATTTAAGAAAAAGAGTGCTTTTCAAAGTGGGCTTACTAGAAATTTGGGGGTTTTTGGAACTATGTTGATGAAAGGGAGATGTTTTGGTGAGATCTTGTCAAATATTTGAAGATGGATGGTTTTGGTGAGAAACCTAGAAATTTGGAATTTTTAAAAGAGAAGTTAAAAATCCATAGTTGATATTGCTATATTTATTTTAAATGCTAAAATAAATGATGTTTGGAAAATTTCTTGTTTATATTTTATAAATGTTAAATTTTGAAGAAGTATGAGAATTGTTACTCACTTTGGAGATTGTTATTTGAAAGTATTGATATAGTCTTGAAGTGACTAAGTTGTGGGAAATGTTTGAAAGGTGGGAATTATGCTATCCCTTGGATTAATTGAAATAAATGTATATTTATTCATCTTGTGAAATTGCATAGAAAGGAGAAATGGGAATTTTGATCACAATGGTAGTATTGTGTGGAAGAATTGGAAATTGAAGAATTGTTGCATTGTATTGTTATGGTTGCATTGTCATATCAAATCATTTGATTACATTGAACTTTGAAAGTTAATTTGAAAACTTGCATTGAGAAAGAATGTTGAGAAATGAGTTTTCATGAAATGGTTTTTGGGTAAATACGGTGGTAAGTCTTGACAGGTAGTGTGGATTATGGGTGTCGAGCCTTCCAGCTTGTGACTAGTAAAAATGACGGAATGGGTGTCGAGCCTTCCAGTTTGTGACTGGTAAAAATGACAAAGAATGGGTGTCGAGCCCTCCAGATGATACTGGTAAAAATGACAAATTGGTAGTACTTGTATAGTCTACTTGCAAACACTGACCTAGGGATTACCAGAGTTGTATTTACCGCCCTTGAAATAAATTGTTAAGTTTTGAACAATTGAAATTGCATGACATCATTGAGCATGATGGTTTTCGAAGGATGAAAATGTGATTTATCTTCAAAAAGGACATAGCATAACATATGCATTCATCTCATAAGACTGTATAAAATGGATTTGATGAATTGTTTTATTATTTGATTCAATTAATAATGAGATGATTTGAATGGATTAAAAAGGATGTTATGTTACTATTGAAGCATGTTTATTTATTTAAGTTAACTAGTTGTGGTTAATTAAATAAAATGGATTTAAGAGATTATGTGATAAACCTTATGATTTTGACATGATATGATTTCACGAATATATATGAGTATCTTTGTACTCTCACATCCTTTAATGTTTTAATATGAGATTGCTCGGTGAGTTTTGCTCACCCCTGCCTGTACATGTGTACAGGAAATGCTTTTCGGAATTGAAGATCAAACAATGGGTTTTACCATTTCATTAGTGTAATGTAGAGATGGATTGTACTACTTCATTTGTTGTTTGGCTGAGTGCTATCTTTTTGTAAAGAGTAGTGTCCTCTCTTTTATTGTAAGCCTCAGGGCATTTATTTTATTTGTATGTAAATGTCATTGTTGTATAACGAGAGGGAATATGTATATTTAATTATTCATCATTTCATCCAAGGTTGAAATGTTATTTGTAAATGGACTAATTAATGAATATTGGTAAGGTTATCCGAGTAATAAAATACGGGGCTTGACATCCCTTTTGATTCTAAAACCCTAGAACCATCTTCTCTCTCTCCCTACACACTTTCTCTCTCAGGTTTGATCTACTTAGAGTGTATTTCTACCCTAGGTCCTTTGTTAAAAAGATAGAGTGGGTCGAGGGCTTCCTTTTAATCTGAACAATCTTGGATTTGGAGCACTTTGGATTTCGGGTCATCATCTCCGTTTTCTCCATTCGGGTTATTTA